>JAAAKG020157732.1:0-29929 GCA_010014905.2 Druon quercuslanigerum | reverse complement strand
CCCCATCTCGGTCATACTTATTCGAATGACAAAATTTTTTCTCCATAAACTAATTTTCAATAGCACAACACTTTCCCGAAGTTTAACTTAAATCGGACAACTTTTTCTTTTTGAGTAGAGAAATAACGCCCCATATATGTGTGCAGTTTTAGTCTAAGTACGATCTTCTGTAAAAACCGTGTAAAATAGGAACCTAAAAATGCCTATGTTTTAAAATTAAATCACTTCCAGCAAAACATCCTTTTAAATAATTATAAGACCTAGTTAGATGAAGAAAATAAAATACTTTTGAAACCAATAAGTAGATGGCCCAAAAACTGGCCTTATTGAACCTCCTCCTATGTTGCTCAAGAATCAGCTACTTTTACATAAAATAGTAACTCTTTCTACTGTAAACAAGAATGGAGTGTCGTTTTTAGCTTCTAATAATATAATGTTCTTTGTTTATTATTACAGTCGATTTGTTTGTTTAAAATGTAATGGGACCTTACGTCTGTTGCAAAGAATAGTACTTCGAAAGCTCTTCATAGATGAAGCATCCCACATTTTTTCTACTTACAGGCGTAAATTTGTCACTCTTACAAGAGGCTGTCCCCATTATGTATACAAAAACAAGACAAAATGGCTTCTCCTTTTGAACTCATGTTATGAAATCCGGTTTACCCATGAGTTTCAGGGGCCTTAAGGGTATTATTATATTAAATAATAATGTTGTGTACGCAATTGAATTATCGGTTTCAGTGCTTTGGATTTCGATATAGTACATGATCATATTTATTGGACAGATGTTAAAGTGAAAGCGATTAGTCGGGCATACATAAATGGCTCGGAAATGGAAAAAATAGTTGATTTTGGATTGGAAACACCTGATAGTTTGGCCATCGATTGGATTTCTCACAATATATATTGCAGTGATACAAGTTTTCACCGAATCGAAGTTATTCGCTTAGAGGGTCGTAGTAGAAAGGTGTTAATTTGGCAAAATATTATTGAGCCTAGATGCTTGGTGCTGGATCCTCAAAAAGGGTAATCCTAAAAAGGAAATATTTCAAAAACCTTCTGTTTGATTTTTACAAATTAAAGTTAATTTAAGAGTAGCAATAACCTTTTAAAAAATATGTCCGTAGTCACATGTTTTGGACTGACGTCAGCGAAAGTTCAGGAAATTCTGGAATTATTGAACGAGCCTACTTGGATGGTAATAGGCGCCAAGTAATACTGTCCGATATAGGTCGAGTGAATGGCCTAACTTTGGATCATGCAACAGATCGTCTTTACTGGACAGATTCATCTACCCCTGCTATTGACAGTTACGATTTATATACAAAGAGAAGAACTTCTCTTGTGACACAGAGCATAGTTTACCCATTCTGTATAACTCATTACCAAGACAGTATTTATTGGTCGGACTGGAATACCGGAGACATTGAAAGAATCAATAAAAGTACTGGTGCTAATAGAACAAAAATACACAGCCGACTTGAATCAGTAACAGCGCTGTTAGTTTTCCACGCATCGCGCCAATTTGGATCAAATGCTTGTTCTGTTAATAATGGCAATTGTAGTCACATCTGCATTGCATTACCTGCAATAGTTGGTAAACTTTCGACTACCCGCAAATGCTCGTGTCCAACTCACTATAACCTCAGTTCGGACAACAAAACATGCCTTTGTAAGTAATTTCATTTTAGTTTATTAAGTTCAACATGCATGTAATACACTACCGACGGAAAGTTTGGGTATATTTCCTTTGATGTTTCAGATTTCATACTTCAATTCAAAGACGAATATCTGTGGAAATCTAAAATCTGTTGAAATTACTGTAATGAGCGAGTAAAAAATATTTAGTTTTAAAGTTGAAAGTTTTTTTTAGCATAACACAGGCACACGAAAAAAAATCTTGTCCACCAGACAAGATAAACATTTCTATACGTTTTTGGGGCCGCTGAATCCGAATTCGGGGTTGGTTTGACTCGGTCAGGTCGCATTTTGTTTCTAATCTCAAAAAAAATGAAAGTTGGAACATTCATGGAAACACCCAAAAAGTAAAGCGATTATATGTTTTCAGGGTCGCTGAGTTCAAATTTAAAGGTCATTTAGTCGAAGTCTCTCATACTCTCATACTGCTCTCATACTTAGGACTAGGGAGGTATGAGAGTTATCACCCCTAGGGCGGTAGACTCACCTGCGGTCGGGCCACGATCCCTCACGTGCGGGTTTTTCTTAAAATATGGCACCTTCAAACAAAAAAATTCCAGTTTCTCTTTTAAAACATACATGCAACAAAGTCACTGGTGCTTTTTGCTACATGTGTAAAAAAATGTAGTAGGAATGACATTACAGGTTTCAACAGAAAAAATAAGCAAAGCTTTGTTTATTCCAAAGTCAAAACTGTAGAAAAACCAGAAAGATCGTGCTGGAATGAGAGAAATTCTGATATAAGAAATGATTTCGATGAAGTAGACGAATCTAGGAAAAACATTGAATCCGAAGGACAAAATAATTCTTGAAGTGAAGTACGACTTTTCAACCAGTCAAAGTAAATGTACCCAAACTTTCTGTCAGCAGTGTTGTTGTCAATTTTTTCATTGTGTTAATATAATCTAACGGGGCCTCGAAAAGTAGATTCTGGTTATTAGAGTGGCCCAAAAAATCGCATTTGAGAAATTTCAACGGGCGCCGATGCCAAATTCTTCTTTGTAGAAACAAATTATTGCCTATTTTTTTATTTTGAAGTAAAATGATTTCTAGATTACTCTGGAGCGTTTTAAAGTTTTCTCTTATTTTTACAAATTAAAATAGAAAAATTTAAACAGAACCTTCACGAGCCCTGAGATTTAACCCAGACGACAGTTTTAGTGTTATTTTTCTTGCCATTCAACTCAGTGACTTATCCTACTGAAGAGTGACGCCCTTTTTGCACGAGCGCATCCCTTTGTGCACAGGTGCTTATAACTGATACCTTTTTTTTCTTCTGAGTATAGCTACTGAAGATTTTTTAAAGGTTTAAAAAAATTAAAAAATGTCCTTTTTTGGAAGGAATTCATAATAATTTGTTAATATAAAACATTAATATTAAAAGAATATTTTAAAAGATTAAAAAAATTTTCACTCGATTGCATTAAAAAAGAAAATAATATAGAATAGTATATTTCGATACGAGAGGACAAATTAGCGTTTTAGTTACTCCGAGTGTGAAGGCGCCGCGTAAACCCGTGGTTTATAGAATACTATGCAAAATGTTCATCTATCTTGAAAATCAAGAAAACATAACAAGTCCAACAAAATGTCATCTGCTTCGTCTATTCCTTTTTGTAGGCCATCGAAACTTTCAATGTTGTCTTCGTCAGCGAAATCCATTTCGATTATTTCTTTACCGTTTGCACCTTATTCAAACTTGTAATTAAATCTTCAATCTCTTCATGCATCAAATTACTTGAACGAAAGTGAACGAAAAAAAAACTCACGAATGAAGTAATCCCAACTTCACCCAAAACGATGTTCACATAATAACCGTTTAAGACGCTAGGTGGCAACTGGTGGCCAAAGTGTTTTGGTAACCGTGGAGACCTTTTTTCCAACCGGTGCCAGCGTTTTGGTCATCAATGTTGGGGCTTTTGCTCAATGCTTTCGCGCACAGTGCGGAATCGGTCATTTCTTATTTCTGTAAGCGGTGGGCAAACGAGGGTTCAGCATGTATGTGTAAAGAAAAGTATTAGTTTTCTTACCTTGAGTGTACTGACTTTTTTAATGCATCTACTTGAGTCCTCGCAAGCTTTATTTTTCCAATTTTTAAATTTGAAAGAAGGTTTAGCGTTTTGCTTTTTGATATATAGTTCTTTAAGTAGGTAAAGATCTATTTTACTCTTCTTATTTACATATAAAGTATCTACCTTGGCGGGCTATGTATAAAGACTAATTAGTATAAACTTAGTTTAGATAATACAAATAAATATACTCATCTACAGCGAGAACCAAACAATGATAAGAGATTTATATGGTCCAAGAGGTATATATTTCTCCAAGTTGTATATCAAAATATGTTTTTATATATCTATATTTACCATAGACTGCTAAAAATTCGTATACTGAATCAAGAGGAACGTGTAGAAGTTATATTTCTATTTTAAGATGATTCCGTTCCTCTAGTCTACGTTGTCAACAAAACAATAATTAATGTGCTTCGTGTAGATTTAGAATATTAACTAACTAGAATATTCTAACTATATAGAGATGAATCAAAATGTAACATTTCCTCTAAAAACATCTTTTTATTTTTTTCTACATGTAAAAATTATTGTTAAATCTTTTCCTTTTTTTACCTTCTTTCGTGAAAAAATCACCCTAACTCCATTTTTGAGCTCATTTTACGCCGTGCATTATTTAATCAGTAAATTAATGAACTATAACAGAGAATAAAGGAAACATTAGGTGTTTTCTTTTTACAAATGCCCCCCTCTATGATAAAAGGACTTATTCAAAGAGAACAGAGCTTAAAATGGTGTTTGCCCGCCCGAAATACAGCTTCACAGTAATATTTTATTAACATTTATAGAAGTTAAATAACTTACGTTATTTAAGATTAGCGGACAACTCTGGTCGTCGTGATCGGAAGTTGCAATCTGTCACTAACTGTTTGAATCAGAGCATCCTTTCTCGCGTCAGTTTTAGTGATTCGACATAATTATCATTTGGACGAGAGGAGAGCATCGTGTCTACTGAGCACCATATGACCGATTTAAATAGTATATTGAGCAATGAGTGCGAGCAATAGGTGGCCCGCACGAGTTACTCATTATTTTTCGTTGTAAGTGCGGAAGAGGGGGCGGGAGAAGAGGAGTTCGGGCGGTGGAGCCCCCAACGAATGAAATGATATACAATGAATAAAAAGAAAGTAATTCAATCAATAACAAAAAGAATATGTATGCATGTTTGCAGACGAATCTATCGATAAGCAGGTTCTGTCTACATCCTACTACGCCTTTCTTTGAGCCTCATTGTTCATACATGTCTTGCCACACAGGTCCGATTGCCCGAACAATTCTATCATTTAGGATAGCTATGAATATCTTATACAGAGTGTTCAGACAAGTAATTGGCCTGTAATTCTTTGGGTCGGCTAAGTTGCCCATTTTCGGCAGGAGTACCGTTGGTTTTGTTTTACGGTTAGCATCAGCCAAATCTCTCGCTGCATTATACACACAATAATTGATAGTCCAGGTGTCGGATTTTTCGGAAAATTGTCCACGAAGCTCTTCATCCATTTTAGACAGATCTTTAGACTTGAGAGAAACCTGGGTGTTGATGTTTCTCTGGGTCATAAAGCATCGTACGTCCTTTATCGAATGCCTGCCCACGGTTGGCCTTGTGACCTCTCTTTCTCTGCCGCCGGTCCCCTTTTTGGAGTAATTCGGCATGGTTTCGCAGACGTTGACGCGGAAAGTGCGATAGCTCTGGGCGTTTCTCGGACCACAGAGCATGAAGTCTTGCTATGTAAATCTTACGTTCAGGGGTTACACTCGCAGCGTAGCATTCTAGCAAGTCGTGATTTTGTCGCTCCGTCCACCTAAAAGCCCCAAGATTCCGCCGATCCATCGCATTGACTCCAAAAGGGTTCGTCCATTCTTGTAAAGCCCCGCATACAAGGATAAAGCTTCGTACTGTTAGAGGTCGCCCAGTATCACAGAGACACCTTTCTAGATAACTCACCCAGGTGTCATTCAGCTTTCGGTTCGGTTTTCACACCTCCGCTTGGGGGTTAATTCCTTCGGGACCACCCCTGGTTGATTGTCCGCGACTGCCCATTAATTTTTGTAACCATATTCAACAGAAACCCTTAGTACAGGGACCCTCTATCCGCAACTCGAGGACGCGTTCGGTGGCTTTGTCATAGGCCCTTCGGTTTGATTCTAGAGGAATTACATTCGATAACATGATACAAATATTTGGAGATAAAGATAATAGTAATATTAGTCTTCAGTTTTCTAAAGAAAAGCAGTGATTTCGTTCAGAACTTTCATACTTTTGGTAACATGAGGTTTTTTCTTGTTATTAGTTTCATTAATAATTTTTCGAACTACAATTGCACGATTACTTTGCTTCTATTTCTCTCAAATACTCGCTGCAATTGCAATACAATACCAACATTGGCAATTCTTGCAATTATTCCAAGAGATGTAGTTTCTCGGACAGGTTCTAACGACTGACGAAATAAACGACCGTGAAGTAGCTGACTTTTTTTCAATAAAGTATCATTTGGGATTGTTGCCAAAAACCAATTTTTCAAGAACTTCTGCATCGTACATGGCTTCATGAAATTTTGAAGAAGAACTCATTCCCAAGTATTCTTGAGCCAGGGTTAAAAGTTTGAACATTCCCTCACCTTCTTTTCTGTCTGTCAATTCTTGTCTTAATATGGTATAACTGTTAGCAAATCCAGTGATCATATTAAAGTCCTAAATCATGGAATTGTTGGTAATAGCCCGAAGCAAAAGATTTGCGTCAAATGACGCATTATGTGCAATAAGTAAGCAATTCAAGGGCGCAACACCAGATTGAAAAGTTAAAAATTCCTGTAAAGCTTCAGTGAGAGGAATTGTAATAACTTTATTACCCTTAGAAACAAACTTCTACCACCATTTCTCAAACCTGGACCTTCAGATGCTTTATATCCAATAGACAGTGTGGGAGTCACATATACATCAAATGTGTGCTCTTCACATTTTGCTGCAATCTGCTGAATGTCAGCAGTTTTGTGAAACCCAGACGTCTCCAGATCGAAGTAGACGATTGCACAGGTATCAGGGGAAGAAGAAGAAGTTTGGTTCAAGCTACTAAGGAGTTCAGGTTCCAAGCGAGTGATAGTTTCATCAAAATTCTCCTCCATGCCACAGTTTGAACGATGCGGAAGACCTTTAGAATTCTCTTTCTTTTTACGTAAAACCTCTCTTATCTTTGTCAATGCATGACGTCGAGTCTTCACATATTTTTCTTTGGTTCGTAAGGCATTTCGTGATCTGCGTTTGTCCATTTTGGAAGCTTGGGAAGCTGTGTTCTTGCCTGGTGAAAGATCTAACCTTTTTTGAACTTCTAGTAAATGGCTTTCCTTGATGTTTTTGCTGCATACTGCACTCACCAAACAAAAGTTAGCTGATTCGCTCAGGCCATAGCAATGTGATTTTGGAGCCTTCCTAGACATAATTGGATTAAAACTTTCACTTACCTGACTGGATGCAGAAATACTGAATTTTTCTGAATTGCTAACATATTTTTCGAAAATCTTAATCAATGAAACTTTGAGATTAGGGTCTAAAAGTTTTAATGTCTGCTTTTTTGAAGAAACTTCCTCGTTTTGGTGCATGCATTAGTCCCCGCATTTCTGATGGTCTCCAAAAACATGATTTCGAATGCTCTGTAGTATAGCTGCGAGCAGATCAGGTTTTCCTTTATTTTGTTACTTTGAATGATTTTTTTAAATCAAAAAATCGAAACGTACATGTTTTTTCAAGTAGTTGTTGTCAGATAACTTGAAGATTTGATTCGGATTGCCATTGCGTACTGCACTGATAGTGGTACTATCATCATCTCCAATCACGACACGAACATTGACTCCAACTTGTGCTAAGATATCGCTATTATTTAGCAAATAAGCACCTGCATCTGCTTCCATTGCTTTGAAACTGCCAAAAACATTTTTTCGGCAATCATGTGCTGACTTTGGAATGTTTTGTCACACTTTTTGCATTGTCTATTACGACTTTGATAATCTAAAATTCTGCCTGTCAGAAAACCAATAATTGTACTATACCCATTCAAGCTATCGTAGCCTTTGCCATTTCGTCGTTTGTTCCAGCCCATGCCGTACGATACAATAATTTTTACGACATTTCTTAATGCTGCATCAAATTCTTTGACCTTGGATGTGACTGAAACAAGCAACTAAGGAAGAGACAAATTAGCAAACACATCTTACGTGTGTAATTTTTTACACATTCGGTTTTGTCAAAACTTCCATTCCAATCAGAATATTTAAGGATTCATGTAAATCTCTTTTAAAAAAATTACAATTTTTTGTTTAAACTTTGATTCAATCCTAAAAAAAATGCCTTAATACCTTCAAGATTATTATTCTCACAATACGGAAATTCTTTTCGAATCTTCTGAAATGTTCACTCAAAGTTAATTTTTCAAAATAAAAAATCATTTTTAATTTTCATAGAAATGCTAATAAATTTCATTTTTCTTTTGAAACCTTACAACGTTCTCCAAAACTTTCTAATTTGTTTGTTTGAAATCTTTAAAAATCTACATTTTATTATAAATTCTTTACATCTTTAAAAGTTTTAAATTATTTTTTAATCATTTGAAAACTTCTAAATATCTATTAAAATTATTTGATTTTTTCTAAATAAATAATTTTCCCAATTGTGATTTATTCATCAGAATTTTGTTTGTGAAAAAATATTTTTAGAGATTGTGTTACAATTAATTTTTCTAAATAAAATACTATTTCAATTTTTCATAGAATGCTTTTAAAAAATTGTATTGTCTTCAAGTATGTGAAAATCCTTAAAAAGTTTCAAATTATTATTCCCAAAACTTCAGAAATCTATGATTTATTAAAAATTTTTTTAACTCTTGTTAAGTTTTAGATAAGTTTGAGTTTATTCAAAACTTTAATTCTAAACTCCTAAATAGAAAGTTGAAAATGTAGATATCGTAATATTTAAGGTTTTTAGAGAATTCTATGTACGTAGGAATTTCAGAGCTTTTAAATAATTCAATAAATTCAGAATGCAAAGAGTTGAAAGAAACCAAGGATTTTAGAATCTTCAAGGAATTATGAGAATTCATAACATATATCCAGTGAATAGAAGTTTAAAAATGTAATTATTCAATTTACATAGAATAATTACATTTTTTCAAAGATCATTTCTTGATTTTAAAAGTTAGATTAATTACGGTGCACGTATACTTGTATAATTTCCTTCAAATGTTCAGAGTTTGTTTGCCTATATAATAGTAGTATACCCATCAATTTATAGACTTTTACTACCATCCCTCCCCGAACTACATGGGGTGAAATTTGCATCCCCGGGCAAAGCGGGTATTTTTTAATGGTCATAACTTCCTTTCTACAAATGAGAATTGAATTTTCTATGAGTGATTCCTTAATGGGTTTTCATGCTCTTTCATTTTGTGAAAATAATTGTTTTTTTAAGTATTTTTAAACGAAAGCTTGACTTTTTCCGATAAAAATGTTGTTTGGCCATTTTAGGACTGAAAATAGTTATGCGAAGGTATCCGAGCGAAAGCCTTCCTCGCGCGCTCGGTCAGGTCGGCCAGTTCAGTCGATGCACCGACCGACGTTGTTTCGTTCAAATTCGATTCATTCAAACATACTTTACATTGGTACCGAAATTTTCCAAACATTAAATTCAGCGCTTCCTAATGCATCGAAAATTTGACTGTTGCCTCCAATGCTGGACCTGTTTCTCGTTCGTGTTTCTTACATAAGTCTCTTGAAATTGGTGGGATGTTTGAACAAGCCAAAATTTTATTCAAGGCAGAGCAGCCAGAGCCAGCATGATAACAACTGCTAAACAAATGTTGAGGATACGATCAGTGTAATAGGTCATATTTTCTTGTAAAGTATGTTTTTCCTATAGAAACCGGTGAGATAGTGGAACAGTGAAGACAACGAACACTCAAAATTGAATGGAGATCTGTCAGTTTTTCTTTCACAGTATTGACTAAATCAAGTCTTTTGTTTTGCACATACATGCACATACAGCTGCGCGCATCGCCGCAACACGCTTTAAATTGGCTGCAACAACATGTTTCTTCGCGAATTTCCCTTTATTATTTCTTTTCCTCGTAATAGTAGACATTCTTTAATTCAAACACTCATAATGCACATGACAGAAATAATTTTTTGGTAAACTGATGCACGTTCAGCGATTTGCGACGGATTGTGATGGTTTGAGAAAAGAATGCAGGGGCACGTGGAACGCTTCGTGTACAACGTTGTCGATACCACTTCTGCGACCGTTCCATGAGGGTAGTTTGCATACGTGTACATAGTCCGGGAGAGTGTGGGAACCGATTTGGACTTTACTCTAGCAAAAGTTTCGATGCACAGCCAGAGCATCACCGTGCCACTCGAGGCATGCAGATAGGCCGAAGTTTTGGCGACAAATACCTTAAACACGTTCACTAGCACTACAATCTGCCAAAGTTTGAATAAGATTGGCGACATCAAAATTTTAGGCGGGGACACTTGGCAAATTTTACCAAATATGGAGGCGCAAAATTCCCTTTGAAGTTCAGGTTTGTTTTCTAAACTGGCTAGATTCTTTTATAGAATAATTTTAGCAACAATAAAGCTTAGGATTATATTTACTTCCATTGAACATCCGATTTTAACATGAAATCATGTTGCGTCTCATAGTTGCATTGACGTAAGCTGGTTCTTCTCGTAGTAAGTATTGTAAACAAGTTTACAAGCATGTTGATCAGGAAGAGAGAGAGAGAGAGAGCAGTAGAACAGGATAACGCGTGAATAAGCGTTATCTTATATTTGAAGAAGAGACTGGTTTACTTCAAGAGTAGTTAAAACTAACTTCTGATTGATCGATATTGAGTAGAGGCCAGCGCTTAAGAAGGTAGAGAAGAAGCATGAACATTCAAATAACGAATCATTCCATGTTTCTCAACTGCTCTTACACTCATTTGTAGCCACAAGATTGCATCAACACTTTTCGAATTTTATTCACGTCAAACTGACGGTGAAAAATTAACATTAGTGGTTGCAGTTTAATTTTTTCATCTCAATAAGAAGAAATTCACTTAAAATATCGCATGTAACGGACCCACCATCAGTTTTTAAATTCAACTGTCACGCCGCCATATTTGAAAGTTTTATACTCCTTATTTTTTGCACTTTTACACGCTGCTTTTATGTTCACTGAACCAAATAATAAACCACCACACATCTCAGACGAGGCGCCAAATTTTAATTTGTGCTAATTATTTCTAGCAATAAAGATTCTTAAACTAAGGGAAATGTTTTCACTGATTTTTACTCACGGCTCAATCAACTAGTAACAGTATTTATTAAACCCGTGTTTAATTAAATTTTTAATACTGAGCAGCTTTTTTAAAAAACCTTTAAAAATACTAACTTAAATTTCAAACGAGAGTAAAATTTCAATTGCAAGTTAAATGCGACAGAGATGTAACTCGGGGCCCAATCTTAGGCTTACATTAGCAAGCCTAAGATTGGGCCGAAGACGAACTCTTTACATACACATACACAAATCGCTAATCAGTCGTTATATTCATATATTTGTATAATCCTCAAACATGAATTTTCTCGATCTCTCTTTTCTCACTCTTAACATAAATGAAAATGAAGTAAATATATGTTATTTAATTCTCAAACGGTACACTCCAACCCAGCATATGTTAACGATGCACTTGTGCGAATTATGTTTTTTGCAATATTAATATAATATATATATTTAATATAGTGGGGATAAATCGCTACAGCTGTGCTTGCGTAAATGCCAACAAAATGAAAAAAAAATTCGGTGCGAATTCGCACCAGTGTACCTTTTGAGAGTTAAAATTCACACAGTAAGCAAGAAGATGTAATTTCTCAATCATAAAAATGAGAAATTTGAGGTTAGGATGACAGGGAACGCATCAAAGATATAGTTAATACTTTTCTTGTTTGGCCGACAGCGTAGATCTCAGACCAGGAGGTCGAATCTACTCAGCGTTGTCAGTACTGTCAAAATCCGTTATCTGCGTCTAATTGTCTCAATGTGCATAGCTTGGAACCATTAAAGCTGACGTAGTGCCTTTACCTACGTTGTCGGCCACATATTATACTATTTTCTGGAACAAGCATGATAAAGTCACTTTACAAAACTTGTTTTTGGCCGATAAAGTAGCATTTCATATAGACAGCACTTTTTGCAGCAACTTTCAGATGCGCAATTCGAACTGCCTGATAAAGACTTTAAACAGCAGTTTTAACGCGCAGTTAGATGTGTGCATTTCAGCTATCATAAAAAACGCCGACCGTAAACAAGCATCAATATGCAACGTTTTCATGCCTGATGGGAAAGTATATCGGATGAGATGTATGCGCACACTTTTGTTAGCTCGAATGGTTTTTTTCACCTCGAGCCGTTTGCCGCATACCACATAATATTATATTTTGGCTGTGTGTATTACTATATATTTACTAATTTTTCAGTTTGCAATTATTAATACATGCGCATATAATAAAGAAATCTTTATTTTACGTTTCAGCCCCGACTAACTTTATGATATATAGCAGCCGTAATTTAATTGGCCGCTTTCTGCCCGACGTAAACGATTGTCCAGATATTATACTACGAGTGCAAGGATTGAAGAATATTCGGTCTATTGAGTTTGATCCAATCACTCAACATATTTATTGGATTGATGGGCGCAGTTTTGCGATTCGAAAGGCCCTAGAAAATAAAACACACGCATCAGTCGTGGTAGCAGGTGGGTCTGGACATACTTTTGATTTGGCTTTAGATCCCATAGGAAGACTTCTTTTTTGGTCCTGTGCGACTCATGACGCTATAAACATCACCAGACTCGATAATATTTCCAATGTGGGAGTTGTAGTGAAAGGTGAAGGTGAAAAACCGCGATATATTGCTGTTCATTCGGAAATGAGGTTACTTGTTTGGACAGATATCGGTGGAACGTCAAAAATTTTATTAAGTAAAATGGATGGAAAAGAAAGAAGAATCATTGCTTCTAATCTAGAACCACCTTCCAGCCTTACAATTGATACAGTCGCGAATCGAATTTACTGGTTACATGGGAAACACATAGAAGTTGCAGATATAACAGGAGCTAATCGTAGAATTCTTGTTAACACTGGTCAAAGCTCTATTGGACACTTGTCTGTCCTTTTTAATTATGTTTATTGGTACGACCGCAGCACTCAAACAATTGAACGCGTTGAAAAAAATACTGGTTCCAACAGAAATATTATGATGTATCGTCTTCTTACTGACCTTATAACTATAAGAGCACCGAATGATCATGTCATGGAATCACATGTGTGTAGTCCTTCACACGATTACGGTGGATGTTCCCATCTTTGCATTGGAAATTCAGCTTTGCGATGTTCTTGCCCCCAGTCTCTGGTTTTAAGTGAAGATGGAAGAACTTGTAGAGAAGCCCCTGCCTGCGGTGCAGAACACTTTACTTGTGCAGCACCGAATTCCGCTGTGGCTCAAAAGTGCATTCCTTCTACATGGAAATGTGATGGCCAAGACGACTGTCCTGATGGTAGTGACGAATTGAGTTGCCCAGCTTGTGGACATGACCAGTTTAGATGTCAAAACGGCCAGTGCATCGGTAAGCAATAAAAAATTATAATTATGAGAGAATGATAACGCTGTAAAAAAAGCCTTATTTGTTTTTCAAGTTTTACCTAAACTATACAAAGAAATAACTTTATTTAGACTATAAAAAAGGATTTTTTGTGAAATATATGATTTTTATTGCATTCTAAAATCTGTACAGTTTTAAGCGTGCAAAAAAGTCACTAGTTGACAGAAGTGCCGCGCCAAGAAATCCTTTAACTGTTTCAACTTTTTTTTTATCAATTTAAACAGTATGTAATTTATAACGAAAAAATGCAATTGTACATCATGCAAAGACCCTATTATGCTAAGCATGGCGTAGCGATAACAGTAATATTAATTTATCCATCATTGGCTCTATAGTGGGTCGAAAATACATCTTTTGAGTTTTACATTTAGAACAGGATATAAATCTAGGAGAAAACAATTATATGTTTCAAGAGTATTTTCTGTGTTTTTATATCCAATTACAAAATATTTACATTCCATTTGGTGGCAGTCATGTTTGAAAAAACAGCAAATCTCCAAATTCACAACAGTAGAAAAAATATATCAGTATATACAATTAAAATTTTTGTTGTGCTCGTATACAAATTGTTCATGTTACTAATGCATCTCTCTCATTTTTTTGGGTATTTTCTGTTGTATTAGCAACATTCCACAAGTAATTTATGTTTTTTCTGCGACATTCTATTTTTCTTCAGTTAGTTACAACTTATGTAAAACGCCCCATATTTTCACCGAATTCATATAAAAATTCCTTCTATAATGGCAGATTTAACATCCAGATCTTCAACTTCATTCAATTGGAACATTTTTTTATACAGACGTTAGCTGGGTTTGCGACGGAATGGCACATTGCTCTGATGCGTTTGACGAAGCAAATTGTTGCCGACCAGAACAGTTTCAGTGCAGGGTCACGGGCGTTTGCATCTCCAAATCTACTGTCTGTGATGGCTGGGAGAACTGTGCAGATGGAAGTGATGAGAATACTTCTGTTTGCACCTCTGTAAATAACCGACAACGAGACTCAAGACTTGTAAAGGAATCGGGAAAGAGTACCTATATCGTTGTAATTTTAGCATTGTTGCTTGTTTTGGCCGGAGGAGGACTTTCAATTTACTATTGTCGTAAAAGAATTTCAGCTAACAGCGATCTACCAGATATTCTATACGACTCTGCAGGAGATCCTCTTTCTCCGAAACCAAGTAGAATTGTTAAGCCCATGTCAGCACAAAAGAATAGCAGGAAGGAACTTAAAGCTGGATTGGATACAATAAGAATGTCCACTTTAAATGGAAGCAGCATAATATCAAGCTACGATCGTAGTCATATAACAGGTATTTATTATTATAATCGATGAATCTATCCTATAAATGGAATTTCAGGCATGATAATTGTTTAAGTGGACGGCTCCAAAATCAAATAGTAAATGAGTGTAGAATTTAGGAGGCTTTTATAGCGGAAAACTTCATGGATACAATGAAAAACTGGCACTTTCATATCACAAGTTACTTTATTTGCATGATAAAAATTTAAATCATATTCATGCTAGATGCGTAAGCAACCCCTTAGCCAATCATACGAACGCGAGAATATTCTCAACAAACTCAGAGTTTTTCGCCTCCGGGTCAGCCCAGCGGCAAAAGACTCTGATCTCTCGGTCTCTATCTTTTTGTCTCTTCAATATTCTTCGTGTTCCGACTTTCCACTTTCTTCCTTTTTTACTCTCATATCTCTACCTTTTTTGCTATGGGTTTTGCCTCAGAAATCTTAATAAAATTTCTAATGTGCAAGACATCTACATTAGACGTGTGTTCGAATATTCAACATTCGATCCGTGTTGCGATCGGACCAAATTTTCGATTCGATCGGCGCATCGATCGAATGTCGAAAATCCGACATTCGATCCGTGCCATGGTCGGATCGAATATTTCGATTCGATCGAATGTCGAAAAACCGACATTCGATCCGCGCTACGATCGGATCGGATTTTTCGATCCGATCGGCGCGTCGAAAAACCGACATTCTATCTATGTTACGGTCGGATCGGATTTTCGTTTCGATTGTTCGGCCTTAAATTGATGAGAATTTAAAATATTGAAAATCCAATATGCGACTAACGAAAGGCATTTTAAGTTTTTAATTTATAATTTCAATTCTAAAAATCTAATGCGATGCAAAAAGAATTCAGATTGCAGATCCAGAGAGTCATGAAGACAATACTGTGTCAATCTGCTGGTTAATATAATGCATCCTATATATAGTTCAACATTAAAAAAGAACGTGCTGATAATTTTTATTTTAGTGATTAAAACTTGGTTTGCGGCTACATAGTAACTAGTAATAACTAAAATACTATATATTTAACTCGCCCTACGCGCTCGGCATCAAAATAAAGTGGCATTAGAATAGAGCCACCTGATACTATCTTTTTGGAGGACTGTTTCAAACCTGAAACTAGCCTTGAAATGATACTTTTTTTACAGTGTAAAATTTAGTGATTGTGAATTCTCTTTTTTTAGAGTTTCTTCGGAAATATTTTCTTAATTGCAATTATTGTCGATTGGATAAAATAAAAGTTTTTTTAATTAAAAAATTTGATTTCTTGTTTTAAAAAAGTGCACATTAAACTCTAATAAATACTTTCTGAGAGAGGAAAATGTTTCTTGGAATCAAAGAAACATTAATTGAAGACAAAAATACACATTTTAAACCAAGTGAATGACTCATTGTTCCAAATCAATGTGCCATGATTGGGAATGAATACTTCTTTAAAATGAGGAAATGTGAATTCATTGAAAGAAATATGTTTTAAAGTCAAGCGAATATTTTATAGGCTCAAAAAACTATTTCCCCGCATCAAAATTTTCAATATTTGAATCAAAGAAATATCCCATGTATTCAAACAAATATTTCTTTGGCCTGAACCATGCGCGAGTATAGTAAAGTGGTTTGTACTTCAATTGTAGTACATATTCTCCGCATGAACAACTAGATTCTTTCAGCTTACATTATACATATTATTATTATACCTATTTTTAATTTAAGCAAATCACTTAAGTTAAGATCTTGATAAATCAGAGACAGAAAAATTCGATGAAAAATCCACCTACATCAGGAAGCGAACTTAGGTCCGTCGAGTGGGAAGTCCACAGCCATGGCCATCAGGCTACCGTCACACGAAAACCTGAAGGCGGACAGCCGTATTTCCCTCTCCATAAACGCCAAAGAAATAATTGTTTAAATCAAAAACAATGGATACTGAATCTAACAACATATCACTTTAATGTAAAGAAGCGCAATATCTTCTTCGTCTAAATGAATGCTTCATTTGTATAGATACATAAACTCGTTATAACAAACAAATGTATTTTTAATTTAATTAGTATTATTTTAAACGGAATCATTATTTATTTGATTTGAATAAAAATATATGGACCAATTAATTTATTTAAATGTGTCCTAATCCATTCAAAGAATCGCACGAAAAATATAGCCAAAGAATTCTTTTCTTCAGATCAACAAAATATATGGGTCTGGTTTAGATACAAATTCAAGTAAATCCATTCACACAGTTCGCGTGTTAAAAATGTTACAATAATTATTTTACAATTAAATTCTAAATCTGTTCAAAGTTAAACAATTTACAAATTGGGATGTTGAAAATTCAAACGTATCAATACGAAAGCCTGAATAATTAAGCAATTTAAAATGTCTGATTGAAACTTTATAAACTAGTTTCAATGTGAGAATAACTTAATATCAAAATATATTCATAATTATAAACGCTTTTATTCCATTTAAAATCCTATTCAAATATTGTTTTAGTCTAAAATAAACCATTTTTAACGTAATCAGTTTAAAATATTTTAATTACAAATATTTGAAAATGCGCAACCATATGAATCACATATTCAAAAGTAAACAATTTTAAACTGATTTTTTTTATTAGAAAGCCGTGAGTGGTCAAAATTGCAGAGTGGAACATTTAAACTTTTAAAGTTATAGTTTTTGTTATCACGTTGAGTAACAATTGAAACATGAATTTGTAACGGAAAAATGTATTGTATTTTTAACATTTTGATCAAGCTTGAAATATGAAAATTTAAGTTCTTAAATTTTGTTCAATTTGCAGTACATTTTATGCATTATAGGTTTGTATTGATTTGAAAAGGAAGAATAGTTTTAATTTAGAGATTGCAAAACGATGGCGTGAAAACGCTATGAATTAGTTATGAATATATAGGGTCTTCAAGCACTTCTTTTTAAGAGTATTCTTTTTTCAATTTTAAAAATTTCCACGGTTCTAGATTTTTCTAATTCTCCTTAAAAATTGAAATTGTTTAAGGGAGTGTCGATTTACAAAAAACATTTTTAAAATAAAAATTATTATTTCGTTGCGAAGATTATGTCGACTTCTGTCAGTGAACATTTTTTGTGTTCCATGGATATACATTTATGTTTATACTAAAAGAATATTTTATTATATTTGAATACTTTTCTCGCTATGTTGACTATGACAATTGTTAGAAGGCAGTTCTGGCAGTCGACTTTTGGCATGGAATTAATATTTTTTTCTTAATTATGATGATTGTTAGAGTACAATAAATATTTATATTCATTTATTTATAGGAAATAATGACTGGTTTCTGTTTATTGATGGACAATAATAACCTAATCAGAAGAAAAGGTGTAAAAAACTAAAAAAGTAATAAACGATTCAACATACGGCATACTCAGTATGGGATTTTCCAACGCACGGGTCAATCGAATCGAAAAACCGATTCGAAGGTAATATTTCGGTTGTTCGACATTTGATCGACGGGCCGATCGAATCGAAAATTTCGATCCGACCGTAGCATGGATCGAATGTCGGTTTTTCGACATTCGATCAGTGGGTCGAATGAATAGAAGTAACCGATCCGAAAATGAACGTAGATCGGATCGAAAATATCACATTCGATCCGACTCAATTGACACGTCTAATCTACATTTCTTGAAGCTTCTCGAAAAAGGATTTTACCAGGAATCGAGAACATTCTAAAACCCGATACCGGAAAGATTCATTTTTGAGCTTGTGCTCTGATTGGTTATGTTGCGTGAGGCTCTCCCCTTTCCAGAAATCGAAACTCGCTTGCGAGCGAGTGGTTGAAAAATTCCGAGTCAGTCTGGTTCGAGCAAGCAACGTATCAACGTAAACTGAATAAACTTTTAATTAATGAAATATCCCTTCGCTTATTGTTTCTCGTTTATCCTTCTCTCGATTGACTACAAAATTATGTTTTTGCCCCAAATTTAGCTACTTAAACTTTCTGTTATAGGCTGGCTATAAGTGGAATTAGTCTATGTGCTGCAATGCTAGATTTTATCATTAGTTGGATAAACTCAATTTTGGTCTATTCGAAAACCTAGATACAATATTTCATCCTTTAAAAATTAAAATTTTTGTTTTTCTAACGTTAACACGCATGTTTGTAATTAAGATAAAACTTCGTTAAGTCTTTTTAAATGTTATTCGTGATTTGTACCCGTTATAATAATATCGTCTATAAAGAGCCAGATACCGTCAAAACCACGTAGAATTTCTTCAATATTACATATTAATACATAATTGTTACCTATCCTTTTGATTCTGGGGCTAATGGAATTCACGCATACGCTTGAGACAAATCAATTTTTGACAAATTGTTTGCTCCGCTTAATATAGCTAACAAGTCATCTGTCCGAGGAAGAGGATGTCTATCAATTTCTTACAAGAGATTCAAATTCACCTTGAAAGTACCTCATATACGAATATTAAAAGTTTGCGTAATAATATTTACAGTCGGAGTTCGCTATATTTGACAGGTGTGAGAATGTTTAATTCTTTAGCCTATCTAATTGTACGGCTACTTTCCTTTCAAAGACGAATGGCGACCCTCCACCCTTGTTTTCACATTGTGATGGCTTCCCTTTCGTGTTGTATTATTTTGTGGATAAACTGGTAGCCATCGCTCAAAAGTTTTCAACCATTCTTGACCTTCAGCGTAACATATCCTTCTATAACGATATACATCCTTCTTAGATCTTCAATTGATCTTTACTTTTGAAAACTGGAAATCTTTCTCTGCTCTTGAATTTTACTCTGAGGAGTCCGTCTCGTTGGTAGGATGAGTAAGCCTGATTAAATGAAGTAGTCACGCCTTTTACTCACTCTAAACAGCTTGAGTGTGACTTGGAAGGTCAAAAGCTGCCATGAAGAGTAGAGAATTTCTCTTTTCTTATTTAAAATTATGTAAATCTTCTTTCTTCATCGATTTGGTTAAGGGAGGTTCTGTCACGACGCAGTTGTCAATGAATTCCACTTAGTTTTTGGCAATAATGATTAACTTTAGAACCTCGAATAGCCCGAGTTCTTTGGTAATGTACATTCAAGCTGCGGTAATATATTCTGCAGCTATCTGACGTATCTTTTGCCTTTCATCACAAAACATTGCAAGGAAAAGATTTTCTCGGCGAGCGAAATATCCATTATTTTGGATAACGTTATCAATGTCATCTCGGAGATCATCTTCAAGGTACCTAGTCATTGTGATTCTTTTCCACAAGTGTTTGGGATCGTCTTTGATACGTGGATGTTCCGATATACTTTCGCAACTTTCTGCTCGCTCTTGTGAACCACCTGGGATTAAAATTCATAATTGGTCAATATTCAGATGCCGTTAAAGATGTACCGATAGGACCAGAGTATTCATGAGATCAAGAAGTTTTACCATCAAGATTCTCAAATAAATGCTTAAATGGCAGTTCATTTCCCTGAAGCCCACCAACAACCTATTGTTGCGGTCTTTCTAGAGTCTTCTCAGATCTTCTTATAATGCTATTGTTTTTTCCAGTATTAGTAGAGAATTCATCGCACCGAACGTAATCTAATTCAGCGAGGTAAATCGCTTTCTCTAAGAAAAAATCCAATATAGTGTTAAAGGTAAAATTTTGTAATAATTAAAGTGTATGGGAATGGACGATCACTCAATTGGTAATAAGAACACTTCTATTTATAATAATATGAAAGTATGGTTTATTTAAATTAGTTGCCATTATGCGAGTGAATTTTAATTAGAGAACAATAGAATGACTAAGGAATTCGTAATTGATCGGAACGCGATTAGATCGCACGTATTCGCTTAAAACGTTCGTTCTTGTCGGAAGCTATCAATCGACTGACTTCGCTTGCCCTTTGTCCCATTTTTATGCTCTGTTCACGTAACCAAAAAGTAGTTCAAAGGGACTTTTCCCTGTCGTCTGGTTGAGTGATTCATTCAAGTTCCGTTGTACTTCCTTTAAGCGCAAGTCCCAATCATTTTCATCCTTATGACGTAAACTTGCTTGAATTGCGGGAATCAGACGACAGGGAAATGTCCCTTTGAACTGCGTTTCGGTTACGTAAATAGAGCGTGAAAGGGACAAAGGGTGATCCACTCGCATTCCGATCGATTACGAATTCCTTAAAGTCATTCTATTGTTCTCTAATTAAAATTCACTTGTATAATGTCAAATGATTTAAATAAACCATACTTTCATATTATTATAAAGAGAACTGTTCTTATTACCAATTGAGTGATCATCCATTCAAAATAGACTTGAATCATCACAAAATTTTACCTTTAATGTATCGGAAGTGGGATAATCTCAGTTTAATTTGTCAAATGTCAAAGTAGAATGTTGAAAATTTAAATTGGTCTTTTTGCGTGTATAGACGAGTCGATTATTGGAGCGTCCCCGGACGAGTCCAACATCAAAGGATGAGTGAATTCTTCGGTGGGTTGGGTGAGGATGGGATAATGGATGGCAAAATGTGTGAGAGTTGAAACTTTTGGATCGAAAGACAAAGTGCGATAACAAGTGGAGATTAAATTTTGCGGGGTGAAAATTGAACAAGAGACTATGTCGAATCACAGTGATAGGGAGGATGAGGGGAGCTTTCCAACAACGAAGGGGGCGAGGTTCGGCATCACCCGAGCGATGATGCGGGTGGTCAGGATAGCTCTTCGACTTCGGATGAAGAGGATACTACAGAGAAAATTGTAGTAGATGTCGACTTGCACGTAGCACCAAAAAACCAACAAAAATCGCAGCTTGGTGCGAATACTAGTGCTAACAAGACGAACTATGAGAATGCTAAAAGCGCTGATTATAATCCGATGGATCTATTAAATTTCCTTCTGAGAGAGAGTCGTGAATGTGACGTTTTGATGTTGAATGTGGTCAAAGGTTTCTCTGACGCTTAAAGAAACGCCAGAACTCCCGGACCTAGTAGTGCTTCGGCGATGCCGTCTTACCACATTGAATGGCTGGAGAATATCATGAATATGTAGGAACTTCACAACTGGCCCGAAAGCTTCACTCTGGAGACTGCGAGAACACATCTTAAAGGAGGAGCATTTTACTGATTCAAAGTTTATTCCAAAGAAGTAAAACCCTGGAGTTAATTTCAAACTGCTTTTGGAAAACCATGGTTGAACGCAGAAAGTAAGACTAAAAAATGAAAGAAAATGACCGAACGGTCACAACGTAAAGACGAATCTACTACAGCGTATTTTCACGAAAAAGTAAAATTATGCCACGACGTTAAATTGAACTTTAAGGACACGAAGGAGCAAGTATTGGTGGGGTTATGGTCCCGCGACTTATGTGCGTCTTTAGCTTCGAAGGACCATCATAATGTTGACGATCTGCTACTTGATCTTACCGACTTAGAACGTCGGACCAACCGAAGGACCGAACGAATTCGCAATCAAAAGGAATCGACCAATCCTAAAAAGAATTTGAGTGCTAATTCGTCTACGCAGAAACCAAAACAAGAGAAAAAGTTCGTAAATGACGGACGCAAACTTGTGGAGGATAAAAAGTTCGAGCCTGAGTGACGTAATCCTGATCGCCATCTACTGTTAAAAAGTGTTTCGGGAGAATTGAAGTGCTATGATTGCTTAAAATTCGATCATATATCGAAAGACTGTCCAGAGCCGCGTAGGGAATTAAAAAGTTGGAAGCGCAACGGCAACGGCCACACGCAGAGACACTGAACTGTTTCGACTGCATATAGGAAACCGGAAGTGAACTTAATCAATATTGATCGCGATCCAGCGATTCAAAAATATATTAAGAAAGCTTTAGTTGACGGAGTGTTACGCGATGTGTTCGTTGATCCCGGGGCGTCCGACTGTAACATTAAAGCTACAGTTGTTTTATCAGAAGGACTTGAAATGATACGCGATAACGTAGTATTCCAAGGTTTCGGTTCTCAAAAGTATAAAACGAATTCACCTGGAATCGTTTATTTGGATGTCTCAGTGGATGACGTTTTTCTCGAAAAAGTTGGTTTTTGTGTAGTGCCCGATGACGCACAAGCGTGAGATGTGATTATCGGTCGCACCTACACTGACCATCCACGAGTGATTTACCACAAAGAAGGGGACAAACTAACCTTTGCCGAGAAGCCGGAAAGGTATTTAACCAGTATTGATGTGTTTGAATCCTTTCCCGAAAATTTAATCGCAAAAAGGGTTGTGAAACTTCCTGCACATTCTATTAATTTCATCAGTGTAAGCAGTGCGGGAAACGATCATGTTCTCCTAATTTTTAATTTCAACGACTACGAGAAGGAAATTATCGAAGATGCCAGAATCGGAAAAGGTGATTTATCGGAGGTCCCCACTACGGAGTCAGCTGTTTGCAAAGAACCAATCAAGTTAGAAGAACTTCACATAGGAGATTACAAAATTAAAGAAGATTTAGAGGGCCTTGTATGTGTGATTAATGAGTATCGCGAAAATGTATCGAAAAATATTTCCGAATTGGGATTTACGGGCCTGATTAAAATGCGAATAACGGAGAAATCCAGAATTTAGCATTGTTGAACGGTGCGGAATTATTCATTACACTAGATCTTGCGAATGGTTATTTACAGGACCCGATTGCAAAGGAGGATCGTCCTGAAACTGCTTTCATTACGCCTGACGATTCGGAGGAATTTACGCGTATGATATTCGGTCTTATTAATGCCCCATTTTACTTTTCAAAATTAATGCCCAAAGTTCTTGAACCACTTAGAGAACAGTGTGCTCTATTTTATCTAGACGACATCTTGATAGCTGAAAAAGATTGGCCGGATCTAAGAGGAAAACTTATTTTAGTCCTTAAAGCATTGAAAAAAGCGAATCCTACTTCTGATATGTTAAAGGTAAAATTGAGTGATCAATTGAGTAACTCATTGGCATTAATTATCACACAATTTTACCTTTAACAATAGCATCTAAGGTGCATGCAGCATTTGATGCTGATGAAGTTGTTCTTGAATTAGAGATATGTGCTTTTCTACTTTTGATAATTGCCACAATATCCCGTCATCTATCGCCTCTGGTCATTTCTACCGTCAAAGTAAAACGCTTTTATTTTTGAACGTGACGAAAAATCTTCAGGAATGTATTTGCAAATATCGTGCAAAATTGAAGAAGCCAATACCGCGGCACATCTGTTATTAATGGAGTGCCAGCTGGGATCCAGTGGGCGCGTGTGATCGCGTATACTTTTGTAGTTATCGACCTCCTGTTAGATGGCTCTGCAGTAGAGGCAAATGTGTGGGTAATATTTTCTTAAAATATTTTCGCGCCCCCCATTAAATGTTTTTGTGACGTAATGTTGTCGTCATCAAACGTCAAGTCACTTTCATAAGTTTTGAAACCTTTTTAAGCGTTGTTTCCCGTCGTATAAAGTGAAATCAGTGAATTGAAAAATAATCGAAGAACTATTGAACATAATAATAATAATAATAATAAAATGTCGTAAAAATACATTTCATGTGCTATGTATTTCTTAATTTATTGGAGAACTAATGCAGAATTGTACGAATTTCTGCCGAAAAATTATACAGGAAAAAATATCTACACATCTTTCGTCTTAAATTTGTATGTACAATACATTAAAATAATATACACCATACGTGCACGAACACATAGGTACACTTTAGTTTGCGAGCTCCTTGTAGATGCGCTCCTTGTAGATGTCAAACGCACCCATGAGAGGTGACACAGCCTGATTGAAGATTAACATCACATTACGTGTGGAGAACGCAAGAATATTCAAATATGATCAATCGCGATTACTCATAAAAGTATCTCACCTTTGCCAAATTAGAAAAGTATGGTAATAGAGTTTATATGTAAAATTATTATTATTTGGTCTTATATTCCGATATTTATTGTTAAAATGTAAGACGTGGGATCATAAAATATTTTTAATATCAACCATCCAAAAAATATGCATATGAGAAATTACGGTGCAACTTTTACTCGTTGTTTAAATTAAAAAAAGCAACTTTGGTCCTTGGACTAATAAGAAATATGCAAAATTTCGGGAATTTTATGATTATCTGTTAATTTAATAAGAACGCACGAATACTGGACGTTATTCTATTTGGTATACACTAAACATGTATATATATGGATAACAATATGCATTTTCACCGCCGGATCTAAAACAATCATTTTGGAGCCTTTGGTTTCAAAATTTTCCAAGTTATTTTGACACCCACTAAAAAATTTCTATCCCTAAATAAAAACAATTGCAAAATATTAATTTTTTTCGATGAGCCCTAGTATACATCCTTGCCCAATTTTGTCAACAACACGGCTGCTTTCATTTTGTCATTTGTAATTCCTGCTAATAATAAACATAATTTCAAGCGTTCAATATACTCATCTAAATCGCCTATTTTCCGCTCGAACTCTTTAAATGAATTTAGTAGTGATGCCATTTCTTCGTTAATAACAAATGCTATTTGTTTATTTTCAATTTTCACTTCACTATCAGTATTTCCCGATGATTCACAACTACTTTCACTGTTATCTGGAACGGTCTCAGCATTTGCAACTAAACTTCTTAGGTTCTGCGCAGCGGTTTGACTCACATCCGGGGTTTCACCTACATATGTTTCTATTTCAATGATTACCTCGATTTTATTTAACGTATACACCCACGATACACCGATATCACTCTTTAAACTTTTACTATCTGCTTTTTGGTCCGAAATGCGAATATTTTTACATGATTACTGTTAGTAATGCACTGAATTGGTTCACATTTTTTCCTCACCGTCACCCTAATAAATCTCAGGGTTGAGATATCTTGCGTGGATGCCGTTCATTACAATGGTTTGATTTGCCGTTTACGTTTTGCAGTGAAAACCAAAGGTCCACTGACTAGATAACGATGAAAAGGACCTGATATAACAACTCATATTTCGTAATCATTATCTATCCTGTTCATGATTCTATAAATATTCGCATAAATTACAAAAAAGATAATTCTAATTGTTACGCGCTAATGAATGTCAATTAACCTAAATTAAAAATAAGCTTTTAAGGATTACCTATTTGGTATAAATTTTTGTATATTATGTCAACTTAATGTAAGTTTCATACCGGATGTGTTTATGATATTTATTTATTTTTGTTATATATAGTTTTTATTAATGCCTCGAATTAAATTTATAGGTGCCTCAAGTTCTACGCGTGGCAG
Source organism: Druon quercuslanigerum (assembly GCA_010014905.2). Taxonomy (NCBI): domain Eukaryota; kingdom Metazoa; phylum Arthropoda; class Insecta; order Hymenoptera; family Cynipidae; genus Druon; species Druon quercuslanigerum. The sequence goes on along the minus strand of JAAAKG020157732.1, from coordinate 3,950 downwards.
CTCTACCGTTGGATATCCACAAGAAACATTAAATCCACCTCCTAGCCCTGCAACAACAGCAAATTCCACAAGATGTTCAAGCAGCAGCGCTTCAAGGTGTAGACCATACAGGCATTATAGAAGTATGAATGCGCCACCACCGCCAACCCCATGCAGTACAGATGTCTGTGATGAATCTGATAGTAATTATCCTGCGAGATGGAGATATGAAGCTGAACCTTTTCCTCCACCACCCACACCAAGATCTGTTTACCACAGTGATGTTGCAATAAGTTGCCCACCTTCTCCAAGCTCTAGGTCATCTACTTATTTTCATCCTTTGCCCCCACCGCCTTCACCCGTTCCCTCTTTAAAAAAAAAAGACTATTGAGGTGTACAGATTTTATTAGCTACCCATTAGGCTTAATTTTAGTTTAAAAAATATCGAATAGATCGTATTAGATAGAAAACCAACTCAATTTTTTTTATCACGTTACATATCACAGTTTATGATGCATACACTTGTTTATAATGAAAAATGTGTGATTTTTGAATTTAATTGAAGTTCAGAATTCAACTTGCAAATTAATTTAAATAAGAAAATGTTCTAAAAGTCTCAATTTTTGAAACTAAATCCTTTATATCAAGATTTTAAATACATTAAAATTTAGGCCCAGGCAAGTATTTGTATGGAACACATACTTAATTTGGACGCTTACGAAACCTATTTTGCGAGTGGTAAGTTCCCGTTTACCCACTGGAGAAAGAATTATGTGGTGGCTTAGCAACCATGGAACGTATAGGAATTGCTGCCATATCTATGGCTAGTCGCTAAATCTCAAGTACCCAATTCATAACCTAACGTTACTACCAAGTATCAAAACGCGCTTCTAATCCAGAAATGTGGATACGTTATGGACGTACAAATTAAATGTTATGTCTAAGAGAAACGTTTGTTTGTATAAGTGGTCGAAGAAAAAGTTAAATTGTTGTCCCTGGGTCGCTAAATCCTAAATTCCCCATAAAGCCCTGAACAGACATTTGTTGTCTAAGGTATGGTGTGCTCCTATTCAGAATTAAACTCCATCTATATTTCATTAGACACATTTAAATCAGGACAACTCAATGTTCTTGCGCATGATGACATTTTTTTATAATCTGAAATCTAATCTGAATAATTTATTTAATCTAAATCTCATTGCTTTTAGGTAAAATAGCTTGTAAATAATAATAATAATAATCAAATATATATTAAAAATATCTTGTAACACTAGCTAATTGATATTGAGTATGTTGATGGAAATGATCAACGATCACGGTAGGTAGGAGCGATATAAGCATACGTTTATAGGGAACAGATGGAAATTTCATCCAAAAAAGAGAGAATTAGACTTTTTTTTGAAGTTTTAAATGGTTTCCTAAGTGTCTACACATATTAAGCATTAGTTGGGTTGTGCTTCGAGTTACTTGAAAGTTTCAAGTTCACGTACATTTTCAAGCAGCTAGAAGCTTTAAGTTATATGAAAGTTTCAAGTTTGAAGATGCAACTTTATGTTATCAAGATTTGTATCAAACCCGTTACGAGGGGGGTTTCAAGTTTCTGATCGTAAATTGGTAAAATAATCGACATTTTTGTACTTAAATCGGCCAAAAAGTGCCTTTGCCGAAATAAAAGAAAAATACGTCGATTATGATATAAAACCTTCGGTGACCAATGTTTAATTTATGAAGAATAATCCCCTTATAATGGCCGAGAAAGGATTACAAAGGTTAGGAGCAGTTTTAGATGAAAAGAAGTACAGAAGAACCATTAAAGTTAGCATTTGCTGGAACAAAGTCGAGAAATCGAAAAATATGATAAAAATAATTGATTTACAATTCTAAATATTTGAAAACATTATATATAAAATCTTTATGACCATTTATATTTGAAATAATCACAAATGGATAAGTTCATGTCTGTAAATTTACTGATTTCTTATTTTAAAACTTGTGAATAATCTATTAGATCTTACCCTTCGTTTTGTTCCTCTCTACAGTCTGAATAAGAGGATTATCTAGGGAGAAAAACCCTTTATCCCTGTGGTCCCTTTCAAGTTCTGGAAAAATTCGTATCGTTGCAATCTTTTCATAAATAAAAAAATCAATTAAAAAAATAAATAAAAAAATAAAAAGTAATATATCAGGTTTCTCTACAATATAGAACAACAATGGTGTGCGATAACAGAATGTTTAAATACAAACAACTGAAATCATAAGGTTATAGGGCCCAAACTTTAGAGAAGTAGCAGCAATAAAACCTAGTCTAAAGAAAAATTTTAAAAGCTGGATTTAATGGTAACTTTTCTTACCAATCTGTTTAGTTCAGGCTCATCTACAGCTGGATAAACATGATTATCTATATTAAAAATTAGAAAAACACTTACATAAATTCATCCATTTGTGACTATTACAGATTTAAATTGTCACATCTTTTTTATGTCAAATGTTTGTAATATTTAGCATTATGTGTACTCCGATTACTTTGATCAGATTTGTGGAATTCTCGATTTTCAACCAGCATATGGTAGGTGCACTTGTTCTTTCGTACTTGTTTTCATCTGAAAATGCTTTAACCTTTTTAATTGCTACCTAGGGTATTAAAGAGGGACTGGTGCCAGTCTGAAATGTAGACTATGTAAATGGCTTTGTAAATATAAAATTTCGATCTACAAGGCTCTAAATTTATTCACATACTTTTTTTATCATATACTAGTTCATTATTTTGTATAGCTCTATGATGTACCAGGATTAATCAAAACGGCGAATGACACCATCGACTTATTTTTCAGTGTTTGATGACAAAATTGGGTTTAGAATTAGATTAATATCTCTGTTCTTATATATTAAGCTTTTAAGACAAGGAAGGTACATATTTTTGGGAAAAGTAATTTTGTTATTTTTAGCAATTAAAAATCTCATTTAAAAAAGAATCGTCGCAAAGTATGAATATCAGTTCATGGTTCAAAATTTGTTTCCTTTCGAGAATCTATAAAATTATACCCTTACCAGTTGTTTATTTTATATATTGTAACTAATTTTTCGAGGAGAAAAATATTTAAAAATTCATACAAATCGACTAAACTAGCATTTATTTTAACAAACAATAACAATTTTTGACAACGATAAATATAATGTTTTTTTTGAAAATGACGCAAAATATGAATAATGGTTAATAATTTAAAACTGTTAATCAATTTTTCAATATATATAAATACACTAAATTAGCATTTAATTTAACGTTACTACTGAACTCGAAACAAACGTTTTAAAAATAATATGTTGGAGCTCTTTAAACTAAGTCCTATTTTTGCCGATTTTTATCGATTTTTTATATTTTTTTGAAAAGATTGTTTAAAACACACTAGATAGGCATTTGATAAAGGTATACTTTTATATATTTCAGGAAGTAGAACAGTATGCATCGTGTAGTACTGTTCATATTTTGCGTCATTTTCGAGAAAAAAGAGCTTTTTAATCATTAAAAATAATTTTTCTTCCATTTAGAGATGAAACCAATTTTTTATTGCTATGAAGGTCAGAAACCTAAACAATCTAATCCAGCAGGTCCTTCACATTGTTACTAAACTAAAAAAAAAACGTTTTTAAAAATAAGATGTTGGAAGTTCGTTAAATCAAATTCTATTTTGATTATTACCTATGTAATTCACAATGAAGAAAGTAAGAGTAATTTTAAAATTCTCTCTAGTCTATAACAGAATGGGTGCTCCTTAGTCACATTTTGTATTTTGTTGATGTAAAGAAATGTTAACGAGGAGCTTGAGATTTATAATGCTTAGTATTATTTTTAATACAAAATGGCCACTACGATGATTTTACTTATTATACATGTGAAATCAGTGGTCCCAGATCTGAAACCGCATTCACTCCAATACTATGACAGGTCTATGTCCGTGTGAAAATAGTAGGAG
>JAAAKG020157721.1:0-29931 GCA_010014905.2 Druon quercuslanigerum | reverse complement strand
TTGCTTTCACTGTTGTTAGCATTATTGCGATAATTGAGATAAAATGTTTCCGTTCTGATATTTATGTATTGTTTGCCCTTGGCGTACATACATATTACAATGGATCAGTTTAGAGTTATAAAACCTTGTTATGCAATGAATTATAATATGAATTAAATTGTTTGTCAAAGTAAACGTTAATGAAATGGACGCTCCGACATTCATTATTATTGTTTCCTTTTAGATTGTTTAACATCAATTCTCGAGGTGTATAATTTCTTGTAACAACTTTTTTCATATATAATACAAAAGAACCGCACGTACTACATACAATACTGGCACGAACACGTTTGCCGAGTAAAAAAAATTTATTGGTCGGCTAACAGATATAATTAAACGATTTTCTCTAATTAAGTAAGTTTCCTTTAGTCACATTAAAGTATCCGAATAAGAAACAAAACGTTCTAGCATCTCAAAGAGGTATTGTAAACAAGAGGCTGTTAATACAGTTTCCCTAAAAAGAAATATTAGCTGAGTATGAAACAGCAATTCTGTTTTTTTTTTTTGTTATTTAATATCAGTATAGAATTTGAAATTTGAAAGTAAAAAATATCGATTATATGTGTTTTCTTTTTAATCCATATAATGAACAGAAAGATTCAATATAAAATAGTTTTTTCTAATAAAATTAACAAAATGCTAATAACAAAATATATAATACTTTTAATTATTAAAAAAAACAAAAGATATTTTTGAGCTATTTTTAAAAATTTTAATTGAAGAACCTTAGAATTAAACAGCATAAAGAAAATATAAAAAAATTCAGACTCCGGAAAATGTTCTAAAAGCATGTATACAAAGTGCCAAGTTATATCGAAAACAACTATAATTACGTTACCTGTTAAAATTAATGTTTTTTCATTTGAAAAATTTGTTAGACATAGGACATAATGTTAACAACATACACATTGACATAAAAAAATTTGTACGCGTATTAGATTAACTTCCATTTGAAAAATTTTCCAATTTTTGAAGATTCCTATATAATTAAAGCTAGATTGGCCCTCAAATCTTTAGAATTTTATTTGAAGCCTTTTAGAAGTCAGGTAACGACCCCTTCACGTTTCACAACGATATCTCAAAAAAAAATTGTTGGGCGGATTTAGGTGAAATATGTATATTGATATAAAATCTAAATAATTGCAGTTAGAGAATATGGTCCACGAATTGGAGAGATTTTACGGACATTTTTGATAGAAAATTAAGATCATTGAAATGTCTATATTACTATTGTAAAACTTATATCGGGGTTCATAACAAACAATTTACATCCTCTCAATACCTACTGGGAACGGTACTCCTAAATTTGGGTCCAATTGTTAAGAAAGCATGAAGCTTGGTATATATGCATACTTTATGACGTAAGAGAATAAGTTTTCAGTCTCTTAAACTGAACCACTGAAAGTGTCAATGACTGAATCATTACTTTAAATTATCACTGATGAATAAGTGATTTTCCATCTTTGAATGAGTGAACCTGTAAGTGACTAAAATAAAACAGCATTACTGAATGCACCAGTGACTCCAAATTACTTATTTCCGCAAAGATAACTTGTATGTCGTCCACTCCTGCTCCTTCTATCCTAGAAGGTAAGCAAGAACAGGAAATTTACGCAAGAAAATTCGTACAGCATTGTCCCTTAGAGTCCGGTCTATAGCTTCAGATGACTTTACGCGGCAGACGGCACTACTGGAGATAAAGCTTTCACCTCTGGATACTTTTTTAGAGCTACCAACCTTTGTACAATATTAAGAGAAACAGTGTTGACAGACCAGATCAAGTGATCCCAGAAGTACTGCCTTTTGCATTAGGCTTGCGATGGACTGAGTCTGATACTGAGAACCATACTATGGACGTTGTAGCCTTGGTACAGCCTGCTCAGATCGAAAAGAAGAGCTTGATATTTCGCCCGTTTTTCCTGCTTCTTTGCCGTGATATAATCATCGGCTGGTGCCGTGAATTTAATCACATGAATTATCTTGGTCTTCAGATATTGGACGACAATATTAGGCTTTGTAGCTCTAATACGTTGAGTGGTGGAAATGAGAAATTCTAGTAGATCTTACATTGATCATTCTCTATAATGGACTTTAGTTTCCCCTGGGCGTATGGCAAGACGGGCATTAGGTCGTAGCGATAGAAATACCGAAGATGGTAATATAAGACATTTAGAGCTACATTGTGTCTGTCTATGTACCCGCAGCGTGCATATTTTAAACATCCACTGAGAATATGACCAATTCGATCTAGCCGATTTGAGAAACATGTTGGACAGACCTATCGGTAGTTCTTCTCTGCGTATGATGCCGAAGAAGTTACCATTAAGGGACTTGTCAGCATGTTCTCTTAGTAGAAGCGAATTTCCTGCTTCCTGTGCACGACTTTTGAGCACAAAAGGTGTTAGTGGTGCCAGGCCATGTGTAGTGTCACTGAAATCAAATGGGAGGCAATGCTCCTCTGAGGCCCTATTTGCGGCACGATATATAAATGCCACAATTTTGGCGACTTCATGTTGATGTACCAGTCGCATTAGAGAATCTGTGCTTTTTAGAACTAAGCAGGCTGTACCTAGGACAATTCTTTGATGAAGACACTCTAAGCTCAGCAAACCTCTACCAAATTTTTCTCGAGAGAAGTATATACGAGGTACGGAAGTACTAGGATGATGACTTCAATGGATTGTCATCATCTTGCGTGTGCTTTAGTCAAGTTGCCTCAACTCATTGACATTCTATTTTACTGCACCGAACGTGTAGCGAAGTATAGAAAAAGCCAAAATATTTGTCGCCTGGATCTTATTGTGAATTTTTTCTCAGAATTTGGCGTTTATTTTTTTTCAGGGTCCCTTTTAACACACGCATATCTTGGGTTTCCGCTTGCAGTGTTCCAAGATATCTGTATGTTTCTCCATTACCCAGACGTTAAATCATATTTATTAACAGGTACTCTCCGCAACCTTTCAGTCCTAACTTGCATCCACGTTGTATAACTATTGCACTCCATAATGACTCAATAGATTTTAATATCCTCTGCTTAAAGATGCCAGTGAATAGCTTGTGGCTGGTCGTTCTTGGGACTTGACAAATATCCGGTCTGAGGGATCAGTACCGTGCGTCCTTCCACTAAAAACTGCGAGAAGGGTTCTTTTTGTTTAAGAAAAGAGTAAATATACGAGGTACATATTGATGTGTAAAAGTATACTTTTTCTACCAAAAGTTGTTAATTTCATCTGACACTGGTAATGAATATATCTTAGTTCCAGCAATAACTTTGTTTACTTCTTTAGAAGTAATTAGTGGTCACTTCACCTTCATATATTGGTCCCCAGTAGACTTAAATTTCTTCTGGACTAGGCGCATTTTCAGCGGCCCATGGCGTTTCGTTGAACAGGAGGGAAGGATGAGTAGAGAAGGTGAACTTTTCCTAAATCCGCTTTACTCACCGTTAAAGGTACTCTTTGGTTGTTGAAAGAGCTCTTATTTTTTGCGCCCAGTACTGTTTTCTGCTCGACAGTTTACACTTGTTCAGCGCGTGATTTTCTTTCCGTAAGGTTCGAGCTAGTGCCTTAACTTTTGGAGTGAACTTTTGATTTGATGTTATGTAGCTAATCACGCAATGAACATTTGATTTATGCTGTCTCGCCATTTTAATTTTAAATTGAAGCTCTGCAATATGCTCGCGTGTCTTACTCAGGCGTACTAAAGTATAATTACTTATATTGTCTCTAAGCAGGGAGATCGCCTTCTCGTATACTACACATTTCAGTTTGTAGAGAGCAACATCTTCAGGGAGCAAAGCAGAGAGAGAGCAGTATTACCTTCAGCTAATTTGACCATCCTGAGAAAGACTTTTTGGTGAATTTTTGACTTCCAACTTGTCAAGTTTGCATTATCGGCTATCTGCAAAGGTGGTCTTGCAGGAACGGGTAGTATGTTCGCTGCAGGATCTTGCTCTTGTTCTTGATAAAGAGCTTTATATTTCGCTTTGCGGGATAATCATAAATAATGATGCTTTTTATTAGCATATTCCGGGTGCATATTTAGGCCAGTGAGCAGGGCTGATTTAAAGTCATTTGACATTAACTGCAATATTTTAAAAACTTTGTGGTTACATAAAACGTACTTCCCTAATAAACTATGTGGATTTGCGACCACATCAGAGGTCGGGAGCATGTACATTAAAAAACTATATTTTATTGAACAACCACCAGAGAAAAAATGTAAGATTTCCGCATTGGAATAGTACTGAGAATTTAGTCCTATAATACGAAATTTAAATTAGCAACCAATTTGCAAGTCCGAAACATGTTTATTTATGAATGAACTAAATTCTTGTTAATAGCATTTAGGAAAAAATTATAATATAATAAAGCTGCCAAACTTGCATAATGATTTAAATGATCGTATAGCACTAAACACACGATTTGCAACCTCATTGTTTAAAAGGTACGTGAACCTCTTTATATTCATTGATTCTTAATTTTTTTGTTAAGTATGGGTGAGTGAGAAAAAATTTAATAATTGTTCAAAGTGGTTGCAATTGTTTGAAACCCATTTGAAGATTAGGATCGTATGGATATGCCAATTTTACTGTATTTTTAGTAGTTTTTACTTTTTTAATTATTGAAAAAATATAATATTATGTTCAAATTTGAGTTAGCAGCAATCAAATTCGACATTCATTAAAAATTAAAAATTTTAAAGCATTTTTTTTAGAAAAGTTTTATTTTAATTATATACATTTAGATGTTTACAAACGTTCCTTAGTACACTAATTCATACTTATAAAGTTGGTTCACTACGATTTTATAAAATTTCGCAAGAGTTGCGTAATAATATAATCATTTTTCCCATTTCTTGTTTTTGTTGGATTAAGATCAGATAGGAGTCAATGTAAATAATTATTTGTACTTACTTTATCGAAAAAATATTTTTAACTAGGGATTATTATTCTGTAATTTGTACATAGACAACTATACTTGTCTATATAAAAATTACAGAATAATAATCCCTAGATAAAAATATTTTTTCAAAAATATTAGAAATATTATAAAAGGTAAGGCGGGATATTTCACGAGATTTCCTCCTTACTCGCCAAAAATAGCCATGCAAAAAACTTTTTTTTAGAGGTTTGAAATTTTTAATTATAACTTAAAGTCGAATTTGATTGTTGCTAACTAGAATTTGAAAAAATATTATATATTTTTAATGAATAAAAGACTTAAAACTACTAAAAATACAGGAAATTCGGAATTTCCATACGATCTTAACCTTCAGAAGGGTTGCAATTTGTAACTGCATCTTAAATGGGCATTCTAACAAGTTCCTGACTACTTATTGGGCTGCAAACCCAACACTAAATACGTAGTATTACATTTAACTATTGTAACCACTTTTAAAAATGATTACATTTTTCTCATTGAGCAGAAATATTTAATTTTTTTAGCGCTCATTCAATAGAATGAATTTTTATTAATATACATGTTCTCGACCTCTGTCTGGTTTTCGAATCCACATTGTTCATTAAGGAATTACGCCTTATGTAATTTTAAAGTTTTAAAAATATTACATTTATTATGAGATTTTTTTTCTCTGCTGACTGGCCTAATTGACCCAACATTCATGTAACCTTTGCATGTATCCTCTTAGCGGTGGTGAGCTTCTGTGCCAACCGCCAAGGATGTCCCTCCTGAGTTGATCGAGCTATTTGAAAATAATGGAATTATAATTAAATATAAAAGTTGTAAGTCCAGGAGATACCGGTTTCTTAAAGCATCCAATCCGACGTCCACTCCTGCTCATTCTATCCTAGAAGGTAAGCACGAACGGGAAATTTACACAAGATACTTCGTACAACAGTTGGAGGTGAAGTCTTCACCTTTTGACACTTTTGTAGGGCTATCAATCTTCGTAGAATGCTAGGAGGAACAGTGATTGATAGCGAAACAGATGAAGTGATCCCAGAAGAACAGCCTTTTGCATCTGGCTCGCGATTGACTGAGCCTGATTCTGGCGAGCCGGGATTTTTTTGTGTTGGGTAAGAAATAAAGCTTTTATACCTCCAAGGCAGTCGATTACGAGAACCACGAAGTGGACTTGTAGACTTGGAACAGCCTACTCAGCTCGAAAAGAAGAGCTTGCTATTTGGCCCGTTTTTCTACCTTCTTTGCCGTGATATTACTATTAGCTGGTGCCGAGAATTCAATCACGTAAATTGTATTGGTCTTCAGATCTTGGAGGACATTATCAGGCTTCGTAGCACTGATACACTGATTATTCGCCACACCGGACTCTTATTATTAATATTATTTTTATTATTATTTATTCAAAACTTTTACTTGGGTGATCCCGGTTATACATCATCGTTACGGACTAAGTCAAGTGACAGATGAGATTAGATGTTATAAGTCAATTTAATACGATGCTTGAAACCTTCTGCGATGATGTTGTACTTATACAATTACGAGCGGCCGCGAGCGTTGAAGGTGACAACAGTCACCTCTGGATGCTTTCTTAGAGCTACCATCTGCTATGCCACAGGTTTTTAGTCGCTTGCTTCCTGATGGTCAAGAAAGTTTCTTACAATGCGACAGGTGTTTAATAAAGCCGCCTTCTGGACTGCTGCCAATCTCTTACTGACTCCTAAATGTTCAAGATGTTTAGTGAAACTTGCGTGCACATTAGCTTTAGCCAAAAGCACAATGTGATGAATAGATGCATGATTCACATTCCTCAATATGATCTTTACTTCATGCATTAAGTCGCTATACTTGTGGATCTTGGCTGTATAGGTTGACTGAAAAATTTGGTTAAGTAGACAAGTAATGTCGATGATGAAGACTCTTACAACTTTTTTTTCTCGCATCACAATGTCAGGTCGATTGGCCTGGATGTAATAATCCGTTTGGATAGTAACATCGCAATATAAGATGTAATCTTCGCTTTCTTAAACGGACATTGGAATGGATCTATAGAAAGGCATCCATTTGTTGGTATCTCTACATAATCGGAACCGGTCAATCAAGACTTGATTTAACACGTGTTTGCGATAATTCCTGGTGCTGACAACCCCGTCCTGTATCGCAATGACGACTCCTTCCGTCTCTAGATACAGAACAGCCAAATATTGGATGTCTCACTATCCACTTCATGTTGATCTAACGTTTTGGGGTGCTCGCCGTGGATAGCTTTCTGCCGTCATTGTATTTTTAATTCCTCTACGGTTTCTGCCCTGATATTCCAGGCCCTATCTGAGAAGAATTCAAGGGCTTGTAGTCAAGATTTGCTTCACACAAAGTGTTGCAAAGTGCAAAGTTGCTTTTGCTATCAAAATAGTCGGCTTAAGACGATCTAAAGGTACCGCGGCCTACCTGGCCCCTCGGCAACTTTTTTTATTGCTCAACGCTGAGATAGATCTCGAAAAGCTGTGGTTCTCAACCGGCGCCTTCGAGGCGAAGGCACGTTGCTGTGTACGTTACTACAGAAAGCTTTCAAAATTCATTTTGGAATTTTAATTTTTAAAGACTGTATCTAGATGTAGAATTTCATTTTCATCTTTTTCCCTCTAGGCAAAATGTTGTAGCTATTTTATTTTTCCGATTGAAGCCAAAAAATTTCCTTTGTTGGAAAAATCAATTTTAATTCTAAATGTCCTTTGACTAATGGAGCAAAAAGAATTCCAACATTTATTTTAAAAACATTGTGGTTAATTTTTTTCTGATTCGTGTCGAATTCAATTAAGCGAATTTTGAACAACAACAACTTTTACGCTGGGCGGTTTGCCCAGCATAAAAGTTGTTAAAGGCAGTACAAAGAAGTTTTATGAAAAATTTTAGACGAATCAGATTAATATTTATGAAGTTATTAACGTCTTAATTCGACAGCAGCTAGGAGACTCGCGGGCGCTGTATGCGCTGAATGCTGTCTTGCATTTGATTCATAATGCAGTTCACCGATGACAAGAATCTCAACAACACTTTGATATTACCTAATTACTTCATTAGTTTTTTTTTTCTTGGCGTCGGTGAACTGCATTATGAATCGAATGTGAGACTATATACACCGCCTGCGAGTCTCCTAGCTGCTGTCGACATAAGACGTTAATAACTTCTTGAATATTAATCTGAATCGGCTAAAATTTTTCAGAAAACTTCTTTTTACTGTCTTTACCAACTTTCTCGCTGGGCAGTTTTTGTTGCTCAACATTCGCTCGATTAACGAAACGCTGAAAGTTAGGAAAGTCCGATAAGCGCCACGAATCAGAAAAAAATTACCAATCATTTTTTTAAAATAATTTTTTGAATTCTGTTTGCTCTGTTAGTTAAAGGACATTTCGAACTACATTTCTTGTAAATTTTATTTAAAAAACCTTAAAACTGACTAAATGAACACGAGTTGAAGTGAAAACGAATTAAAATAGATTTTTTCAAAAAAGGGAATTTTTTGGCTTTAATTAGAAAACTAAAAGAGCTACAACTTTTTGCCTAGAGGGGACAAAATACGAAGTCTAGATATAGTCTTGAAAAATGAAAATTCGAAAATGAATTTTGAAAGCTTTCTGTAAGTAACGTACACGGCAACATGCCTGCACATCGACCTCCATGATGGGGTGCAACATAGTTGATACACTAATACCATTTAAATGGACCCCTGTGACATAATGCAGAAGGCGCCGGGTGAGAGCTACAGAGCTTCGAGAAGCAGCCCAGCGCTGAACAATAGAAAAAGGTCGCCGAGGGGCCAGGTAGGCACCTCAGATCGTGTTAAGCCAAATAGTGTCGCTACTGTATAACTTGTGACTCACACAGTTTTTTGACATCGACAACGCGCCTACCCCCTATATGTTGTGGTAGAACTACTTTTTCAACCGCTCAAATTTTGTGGTGCATTGGGTACTTCGTCATTTTGACGCGGACGATTCATCTTATTTTTTCAAGGTCTGTTTCAGACCATATAATGAACCCGAAGAAGCACGTGAGGACAGTGATAGCATATGTATTGACTGCTCTTCATAATCAATCTGAGTCTCGTAGTGAAGGCAGTCGTTAGGCTCGTCTTAACTATCGTATGCTGAATACCCTTAGATTCAAGAATACCCAGATCTAATAAAGCATTACCATATCATCGGTATTCATATCCGGATGTGTTTCTAATGGATCCAGTACATGATATTCATTATCCCTAGCACCTATGCCTTCAGCTTCAATCAAGTCTTCGCTGTCCACATTTTCCAAGGGTAGTTTATCAATAGGAAGCTGCTGTTCCACTTCCATTTTAATAGTAGATATTTCAACAGCCGAAAGCAATCTTTTACAGATATTGAGCGTTTTTGATCTACCAGTTTCTGCTCATTTATTTTTGTGGCCAGCTCTGTGTATTTAAGTAGGAAGAGTCTATGATGTTCTCTCCTTACACTTTGCCCGCATTTCTCTGCCTAAATTTCAAGGTCCATAACATCTGTGTTCATATCGTATGTCCATTTCTGTCGCATTTTTGGTTGCTGAACCTATGCTTCTGCCTCTGTTTGTATAAGGTTATTCATCTCTGGAGGATGTGGTAGTGTTAGATCATCTTCCTCAGAAGAACATCAATTGCCCCTGCTTGACCGTGTAACGCGGCTTCCTCTAACTGATGTTGATTTCCGTCGTTTTTCTACGCCAAATCAACCTGTTGCTTAATCTCCATTTCTCGGTCTTCTGTGATATGAAGATTAGTGCTGATGTCCTTCGCCTTAGCGATAAGATGTCTTAGTCCGACTGTCTGTATATTAGGATACTTCGTAGCAAATTTTGTTCTTAAATTGTACCCTTTTAGCATTTTCATTTCAAACTTCACACTGTCGTAATAGAGACGCACCAAGTTCTCTTTCATGTTGGTATCCCACCTCATGCTCTGGCACGGTATCTCTGTCGAGGTAATTGGCTGCAAATATCTAACGCTAGCCAAAGCATCCTCATCAGGCACAGTTGATGTTTCACTGCTAACCTTTTGTCGCAGATGATCCTGCTGGTCAGCTGTTTGATTAGTGAGATCTGCCTGATCATCTCGCAGCTCACCATCACCACCATCCCGTATGCGGCTTCCAGCGGTGACTAAAGGGGCGATCTGACAATCCTCGGGAAGCGACAAGCGTTTCAAAATCTTTAATATACTCTCCGTTATTAATTACAGGTTTTGGTGTTCTGCTTAGTCTCTTTCCTCTTCGTTATCTGCCTGTTTGGCATGTGAGACGCTGTTAGTAGCAGTGCTACCGCCAACATAACCGTCAAAGTCATGAGAGGAAAGCTCAAGATTAAAAGTTACTTATTATTTTTAGGACTATCAAAACGCATTAAGAAGTTGAAAATTACCTAAATGTCAATCTCTTTTTTGAAAGTTGAAAAGGTTGACTCTTATTAATATGAAAGACATGGAAAAAAATCCGAAAACAAAATTGTTAGTTTTGGACTTTAAGACTTTTTTGCGTATTTTACACATTTCGAAAAAAAATTCACCCTCTTTATTTTTGAAAAGGCCGTCACCATTTTCTTAATTTTGAATATTTTAATATGTGTACTGAGAATGGGGTAGTTCCAATTTCACTTAAAAAAGGAAAACTTAATCCTAAGGTCATGTAAATAACAGAAGAAAAGATCTGTGAAGTTTTATGGGAAGAGTGACAAATAAAAAGTTGTTATGCGAATTTTATGGCAGATTCAACCATACAGTATAATCGTTTGCTATCATTATGGTAATCTTACATTCCGTTCGTGAAAAAAATGCTGTAAACTTCCAACAATTATATTGGGCAGTTTCGAGCATCTCAAGATCGCTCTGGCCACACGGGGTTCTATATTTGAATATTATCCCTTTAATTCCATATAAAATATGGTAAAATATATACAAAAAACGTTTTCACCTTGCAGACAAAAGATTTTTCTGTGAATTTGTTGATCTGAAAAAACTTTTGACAAGTAGGTCAATGGTTGACTTCTGAAAGCAATAAAAGCAATATATGAAAGTAATAAAGCGACTTTAAGGGCTAAGGAACAACTGAATGATTGTTTTGATATTAGGCAGGGTTAGTCAAGGATACGCTATGTCCTCTTAGTTATTTAATATATTGTAACTAGCGGGTTACAGTATAGATCCTCCGCATAGGCAACCCTATATACCGCGTCGAAGGGTCATGCGAAACGTTGCATCATAGCAGTGCTCCATAAGAGCACAGACTCGCAGCCTCCCACTAAAGCACTCTAGTGGAGCAGCAAAGCCCGTGGATGGGGATTGGACTATAAATAGAGCAGCGCAATCCAGAATCAACAGTTGAAGGGTTTGCGTGGATTACGCAACAGTTTTTCTCTTGAAAACTAGCTATCCTCAAGGAGAAGCCTGAAGACTACTTGATCTCTTAGGCGTAAAATCCTAAATCTACAAGTTTTCTTTAAAAGAAAAGATTTCTGGAGCGGAAACACGTATACCGTGTAAATCCGGTCCCAAGAGTGCTCTTTATCAAGACACTGTTGTCATAGTCTGATCAATAATCAACTGTCCGAAATAGTAACTGTAACGAAATAGTCTTGTTAATTTTGAAGTATAAAATTTTTGTGTCTGGCTAACAGTGCTTCATTGGTAGAAACCTTGGAAAATATTGTCTGTAAATTTATTTTACTTGACTAACTGAAGAGCAGGGCGTAATATACCTGCCAACCCTGCTTGAAGAAGCTTGCATTGAAAATTTAAAATCTAACTTTAAAAACCTTAGCTGCTTATGAGCAGATGAGAGTATACCTCTTCGCCCCTGGTTAAGAAAGAGACTAAATTTCGAAGTAGATTGTAAAATATCTTCCTGAGCCAATGGTAGTAGTAAACGTCCTCTAAATAAAGATTTCTATTTGAAAAGAGAGTTTCTCTGAATATCTGGAAATATCCAGATATTCCCTTTTCATTTTTACTTTCCTAATCCCTAGTGCTGTCCCTTGCGACATAGGTAGGCGAGCACCTTCTAATTTTAAGCTTGCAAACAGTGTTAGGCGTCGGCGAGACCCCTAATGATCATAATAATCATTACGGACTAAATATAACGGACTATATATATATAACGGACTAAATAAAGTCTTTGCTTCACGAGAGATTTATCATAGGTGAATGAACCTTAAATGCGATTGTCTTATTTTACCATTAAATTGTTTTCAAAAGATATTGTGACTCTGAATGAGAAATTAAATATTATATTCAATTAGCTAGCGTAGCTTTGATCTAAAGGATCTTAATTATTTTGAATGTGTTATTGATTATTTCCTAAGAAAAAAGCAAATGAAAAACTATAAAAATATCAAATAGAATATAAGATCATACGATATTTTAGAGCTTGCGAAAAGCTCATATTACAATTAGATTATTGAATCGTATTAAAATAAAATTATGAAGATTGACTTTTTTGTACTTGTTCGTGCATTGAAATGGTAGAGGTACTTCCCTAAACAGGCGCCCGTATCTTCTTGGTTCGATCAAGCTTCATATTAAGAGTGTTCATACGCGTAGCCTATGAAGCAGCGAACAATTTTTCCAAGCAAAATTATTTGGAAATATTGTTCGCTGCTTCATAGGCTACGCGTATCAACGCCTTCAATATGAAGCTTGATCGAACCAAGAAGATCCGGGCGCCCGTTCAGGGCAGTACTCCAGCCATTTCATTGCACAAACAAGTACACGGAAATGTTGCCAGCAGGGTCCACTTGCAGGTTGGTACTTCTAGTGCCTCCTCACCCACTCATAACCAACAGAACAGGCAAAGAGCCATAGGCTACGCGTATTAACGCCCTCAATATGAAGCTTGATCGAACCAAGAAGATCCGGGCGCCCGTTCAGGGAAGTACCTCAGCCATTTCAATGCACAAACAAGTACACTGAAATGTTACCAGCAGGGCCCACTTGGAGGTTGGTACTTCTAGTGCCTCCTCACCCACTCCTGGCCAACAGAGCAGGCAAAGAACCACTACGCCTTTACTTTCCGAGGCGTAGTACTTGCTTACCAGCCTCTCCCAGAGAGGCTTGGAAAAATTGTTCGCTGCTTTATAGGCTACGCGTATTAACGCCCTCAATATGAAGCTTGATCGAACCAAGAAGATTCGGGCGCCCGTTCAGGGAAGTACCTCAGCCATTTCGATGCCAGCGATTAAAAATAGCTCAGGGCTCATGTCTTGAGGTTTAGTTGGCCATTTGTGAATAAATTTTTTTAATAGAGATCTGAAATCTTATTCTTCCTCCGTTCGAAACGTCATTTATCAATGAAATATTCGAGCAAACTAGTATTTGTTCACTAGTATTTGTTCACATAGATAACAGTGGCTAAAAGCCGCTAGTTACAGTATACGTGGTGAAAAGTCGAAGAATGGCTCCCTTCGAAGAATAGGGTGTTGTACTCGGAACGCCAAACAAAATCAGTGGATGGATTGCAGAGAATGTTAAAAATACTAGATACTAGCACGTAAATTATATGTTTTAATATTAACGTAAATGAAACAAAAATTATTGTGTTACAAAGAAGGGACAATAAAACCGTATGTAAAATTGCTTTAGGAGAAGAGATGATTGCACAAGATGACGTTTTCATGTATTTTAGAATTTCATTTACTATTGAGGGAAAGATAGAATTTGTAAATCTAAGCGTACAAACGATGAAAATAGAAAGATTATAGACACTGTAGGAGCCATTAATATAACTAAAAATATAGCAAATGAAGCTAAACTTGCAATATATACTTCTTTGCTTGCATCCACTGTGTTGAATGGAAATGAGACCTATACGTACTAAGTAAAGGATAATGGGCAAAATAAGTAATAAGTGGATTATCAAAGAATGTGGTGAAGAAGAGTAGAAGAAACACTAAATGATAAGAGTGAACAAAATATTTTGAAATTATTTGGTTATGCTAAAAAATCTGATGAAGAACGTTTAACGAAGCAAGTTATCCGGAGTTAAATTATGGAAATAATGGTAACAGGTATAGAAACACTAGAACTTTCATGAAAAGATGTATGCATGCATTTAAAAGAAACAAAAGATGTATGGCAAGAGATGGATGTGAGGAGTAAAATTGTTTAGAAGAAATTTGTGACAAAGAGTTTCAGCGGATTGATAGACGCCTAAAAAGGAAGATTCTTGATACGCATGGGCTCTCGTCGAGAGCTTCACTTAGTGGACGTGGTTAGGTAGAGAGCATGAATTTTTCTATGAGCTCTTTGGTCAGTTTGTGTTTTTATGTACAAACCGTGACGTACTATTACTTCAAAAAGCAACATGCGACTTCTATATTTGTCTTAAATCTATACCTTCCCCACACATCCCTTACTTGCCTTTACCATATAAATTTCTTATCTTGATCTCGAGTAGCATGACGAGGCTGAACGGAACGAGTTATTTTTAAAAATTACCGTATTAAAAAAATCCCCATTAAATAAAAATTCTCCAAAATTTTCAGCGACAGCTTTATTTAGGTCACAAAGAGTATAGACACAAGTTTTCGTGCTTCTTTACCAGTATCAACCAAAGATGGAAAACTTGATGTTTTTCTTTGTACCGCTGCTACCATTACAACTTATTCTCAAAAGAATTAAAGTATCAGTTTGTATTTTTGGAACGTGATAAAAGTGAAAAATGATCATACGTATAAGTCAATGAAAAATGAGAATAAAAATGTTTCTTCTGATAAATAAGACCATAAACCAACCACTCAAAATTTTTTTAAAAGAATATCGGAACCGTAATTGAAGGGCCCGAAACAGAAAGGGCAAATAAACGCATTCTGCCGACTAAGTATTGTCCAGCTCGAATAAACATAGCCACAAAAGTTAGCCATTACTTAGACAATACTTAGCCGACGAAATAAGTGTATGTGCCCTTTCTGTTTCGGCCCCCTCAATTCTGATAATGATATTACGATATTCACTCCCTACACTGAGAAAAATATCGTGTTTATACAATACGGGCCGTGTTTCTCCAACATGGGATTTATTTTATGACTTGCGGGAAATGAGCGCCGTGTTGCACCAACACAGCGCTTCGTGTTGTGCGGCAACCCCTTTGATACAACACGGTACCGTTTTGTTTCTGCCGGGAGTTGCAAGTTTCTCATATATTTTCCCTGAAACGTCTGAAACCTCTGCTTTGCAACGACACGGAGCCGTGTAGAATCAAAGCGCAACCATGTTGAGGCAACACGGTGCAATGCATAGAATAAAAAATCCCTGCCGCATTGATTCAAAATACCGTTTTGTTGAATTGACATGGGTACCGTTCAATTCAATGCGGTTTCTATGCAAAGAAAGCGTCGTGTTGTAGATACATGATATTTTTCTCAGTGTACTAAGTACGTATGTAGACACTTGTATATACATAATACAGAGTGCACGAGGAATGCAGTTTCTGTCTTCGTCAGTTACGTATTTTCTTTTAGGACCATTGGAAATGGCATTAAAACCCCTTAATTTTCAGGTTCCTGATTGAAATTTGATTTCGAACCTTTAAATACTATATGCTATTTTATAGTCTGCGATTGCTTAATGTTTTAGAACATTTTCATAAATTATAATAAGTACATAGAAAGAAAATGAAACATAGATAAATAATGAGAAGACGTTCCTTTTTGCAGAATTTTTGTGGTAAAATCGTCTAAGTAAGTACATCTTCTCTTTGAAGTAATTAGTACTTCTCAAAGGCGACTAATGTCCCCGAATCACGAAGAAATAAGTGGGAAATAGAAAGAAAAAACTCCAAGTGGTCATTCGTGTATTTTCAAAAGAAAATTCTGTTCCTCGCTCATGCGCATTGCTGTTTTCGTGTTCGGAGTTATACCCGCTCCCAGAAGGTGGGAGCCCGACGCCAAGCAAATTTCAGACAATGGAGTATGTGTAACACGTCTTTCTTCTTATTATTATTATTATTATTTAAGAATATTCAATAGCTGATCTATGATGATACTATACCTGCTTCAACTGCCTTGTATGTATGGTTCCGGTTGATCCACCGACGAGTGTATGTCGTGCTGTGTTTTCACTCCAAAGAATTTGAAGTATTTCTTTCTTTTAAAGGCAGGCTTCCACTTGGTCGCGTGGTAGCGCGTGATCACGCGATCATAAAAGTGCCTACTGTAGATCACTTCGATAGTGAAGAGATGAATGCAGTGTTAAACTCAGAAATCATGGACACGACATTAAAAAATTTCTCTCAGGAAAATTCCTCAGTTGACTCTTTAATCAACTTCGTTGAACTCGCTCCTGAAAACACACTCGATCCTAGAAACAATACCGATCCTAACCTCTAAGTAGTTAGAGCTTCTAGGACGGTTCACACAATGAGCCCCAAACCGAGAGTCTTGTGCGATGGAAACAACCAGCCTGATAGTATCCATAAAGGTGTTCCAAATGACAAATATACTTCCGATAACAATGGCCCTTATTTTGACACCATTCAATCCTCACAAGAAAGGTCTGTTGGTAGTATTCCATATAAAATCTTTCATAATTTAATCAAAAATGTGTACAAAGTCTATAAAAACAGTGTCTCTGTTGAACGCAAATTAGGTCCAGATGCGAACAAAATCGTTCCTAGTAATCACACCCTAGGTGAATCTAATCTTAACGCAGTTATTCCTAACTAGCGAGTCGCCCGACAGGGTATTATAGGGAATGTACTCAATGATATTTGCTCAGAGGAAATCAAAAACTTTGTGAAGACAAGCCATCGTTGCTCAATTCTAGAAGTGCGTCGCTTCACTCAAAGAAGAGATTATAAGATTCGTGACCTCCTCACTGTTGCAATCACTTTAGAGGGACAAGAAATTCCGGAATATGTATACATTTTCTAAGTTCATGTCAGATTTCAACCATATATCCCCCCCCCCCTCTGTGAAATTGTGTTATTATTGTTTTCCCTACGGCCACGTGGCCTTTAGTGTAATACCACAAGGAGTCTTAAATGCTGGGTCAAACTGCTTAATAGAGATGTTTCTTGTTCAGAAAAATCTGATCCCCCTATCTGTACTTCAAAGTCGAACATTCAGCGTAGAAACCACTAGCTCGACAAAGTGTCAGCGCCCCGCAATCCCTACCAAGCGTAAAGGATCAACGTCCTACCGCGAAACCTTCAATCAATTGTTCTTATCTTCGATCTATAGCCTCCAATCCCACCAAAACTCTAGTTTAAAAGCTTTCGCTCCAAAATTTGAGCAAAATTCAACTCAGATGCTTTCCTTCTTGGCGCAGTTTGTCAATAAATTTGAACCCTTATTATCCACTCTTGGTCTACCTCAACCATCATTGCCTATCCCCACTACTGCTAATACACCTGACGCATCTTCCACTTTATTAATATAAATAAAGGCAATTAATTTAATACTTCCTAATATACTGACAGTACTACACCTATTAATCAATTAACAATAATGATAAAAATATCTAAACTCCGAATTTCTTAATGGAATTGTAGAAGCATCTACAGCAAAAAAGGCTGTTTATATAAATTAATGTACGGCTATGACTTAATTTTTCTCAATAAAACCTGTCTAAGAGCCAAGTCCTAATTTCAACTTAAAAATTTTAATTTAATTCGTAAAGAACGTGAAAACAGAGTCGGAGGAAGTATAATCAACCCAATTAGAAATGATATATATATATGGTTAATGTAAATTTATTGCCATATTTTACACACTAAAAAGCATCATGCGGAGAATATTTTGTCAAATTTTTGATGAAAAATATTTTAAAAAATAAGCTCGTAAAATCTCTTCAATGTAAAAAAATGACGTAGGGGACGGGTACTTTCTACGAGAACAGCGTGTACAACATTTTGAATAGAATCGCTGCAGTAGTTGTTTTTGAATGAGAGTTTGCAGCGACTATAAAATGGTTGCTTCGAGTAAAACGCATGTAAAGTTTTTAACCTTGAAAATGTAAATAAAAAAAAAATTCCGTAAGTTACAAGTCCCTACTCCCCCTTAAATGTTACGAATTCTTCAATTAAAAATTACTTACAATAATCTCTTCATAGGGGATGACTTCAATTGTCATCGCGCGTCTTGAGATCATCGCTCGTGTCCGATAGGAAATTATCTTTTTTAACATAAACAACAGTTTCATTAAAATATTATTAATAATGGGAATCCTACGCTCTGCACGAACCCCGACAAGGAACAATCATCCAATGACCTTTCTATGGCATCCAACACTCTTAATACGAGGTACTCATAGAATACCTTCACTGACAAAATGATCAGCGATCATTTCCCAATAATAATTGATTTAATTATATCTTGTCCCTATTATCAATTCTTTACGCATAATTATAATATGAGAAAAGTAAAGTGGAGTGTTCTTAGAGTAGAAATATCTAAATCTGAGCATCACATTCCTTTACAACATCGGTAATGCAGTTCATGAAGCTAGTCCTAATATATAAAAGATATCCTCTCGAATTAAAAACAATCCTTGTTCGCCGCCTTGGTGGGACAATGAATGTGACAGAATTGTTAGAGTTCGATTAGCTAAACAAAAGAAGTATTTTGCCACGTCCAATTATGACAATTTCAGCGAGCACAAGCGGTATGATTCTTATGCTATAAAAACACTCAAAACAATAAATAAAAATAGCTTTCATTCATACTGCGAATCACTTACTTTCGAGACTCCTCTAACAAAGGCCTGGTCAAAGATCAATGGATTCAATCACAGGAAACTCTATCTACCATCACCCACCACTAGTCTATATAGTCTTAAGGTTATCGCTCAGATGGAATATCATATGGAACAGCTTGTCAATAGTGCAAAGTATACAAATTAAGATTTACCTTAATTACCAGACATTAATTAAAGTCAGGCATGTAGACTTCCGGCAGGCTCTAGCGACGTTTTAAATACAGACATTTTCGATTCTCCCTTTCAGATGGAGGAACTTAACTTGGCCTTAAATTAGTTTTAAAGTTATTCAAAATCTACGTAAAAACTCTCTCAGATTTTTTATTTCAATTTACAATCATATTCTGGATTAAGGTCTTTTCCCTACAACCTGGAAAATCTTGATTATTTTTCTACTATCCAAGAACTCACCAGGCAAAATAAACCCAGTTTCTCTAGCTTCATCTTTACTCAAACTAATGGAAACACTTATTTCACTCACGACGTCAGTTACAATCTCTTAAACGACCTGCTTCTTCTTGGACATTAATGGAGCCTTTATTAATGTTATACCGGAAATTTTTGATCATGAGTTGATACAACTCATTTGTATCTCAAGTCCAATACTATACACCGTTTACGAATTAGATTTGCACAAAGTAATACCATTTAGGTAAAGTACTGGAATACGTAGATGACATAGCTCTCTATGTCACTTCCAATTCCCTGGACCAGTGTGTTCAAATATTGCAATACAGTCTGATTCGTTTAAATTCATATTTAGAAATGATAGTTTTATCCACAGCACCTTCGAAATCTAAACTGGCATTACTTTTAAATTCTAAATTTATACCTAATAACACGCACGTCTCTATCGGCAATGCCATTATTCATTCAAGTTTTGAGGCTCTATGCTTAGGAATAATCTTCTGGTGTAACCTTCAATGAGACTTAAAGTCCAATAAATTAATTGAATGAGGAAATGAAGTACTTAATATACTGAAATACTTGAGAGGTACTTAGTGGGGATGTAACCCGCAAACGTTAAGGGTTTTGCTTATCTCGTTTGCACTTAGGTCTATGGAATATGGATGCCATGAATTGTCCATCTTTTATGATAGCTGGTATTAAAATTTATGTTTTCTTCACAATATCTTCCTTAGAATAGTATTAGGCTACAGAATATCAACTCAAATTAATTACATGCAGGCAGAATTAAAAGAATTCTCCTTTTTAAACATCTTTTCACTTGTCTACGTTCTCGTTTTCCTTCGTCCATCCTGTGCATAAGCTCTTAAAAAGCTATGTAATATTCTTACAATGTATTCTTCGCAAAAAGCAAGTTCCTTTTAACATTAAAAAAGGGTTTCTTCCTAATCTAATGTACTTCATAATCTACTGTTCTGCTGCAACAATTAATTACCTTTTTGACTATACAATTCAATTCTTTAACTTCTGATAATGATTTTGAGAATATTTTTTCGAAATGCATAAATGATCGAACGTTTTTCTTGACTGATGATTCCAAAGCGTCAAATAAATCCGTAGGTCTAGCAATTTTTTCTGCTCAACTTGATATACATCTGAAATATAAAATCTTCCCAGAAGCTTCAATTTTCACTGCAGAGTCAGTAGCATTTTCCGAGGCTATAGAATTCACCATAAATAACAATATCTCTTACTCTACGAAATTTTTAGACTCTTAAAGTGTCCTTTAGGCCAAGGCCGAATTTAAACACCTCTTCTATCTCATACTTGATGTTTAAAATTTGTAATTAATAACATATTGCTAAAAACAGTAAATTTCAAATAGAATTTGTTTGGATTCCTGCACAGAAGAGCATTGATGACAACGAAGTGGCCGGCAATTTAGCCAAGGCAGGTGCCACGGATGGCGAAGACCTTCATTATTTAAGTTCATATAAGAATTGTCACCACCCAGAAAAAAAACATTCATGGTTTATTACACTGCAAGGAAAGAGAAGAGGTGCCGTTACAATAGTTAGAATTAGATCTAGTCATTGTGGATTAGCTCATTGCTTATTTAGGAAAACTCTCTTACAGTATAGCGAATGCCTATTTTGTGGTTTTGTGGATGAAGTTATTAACCAAGTGGTTTGCTCTTATCCTCGCTTTACAGAGCAAATGAATTTCTCACCATATCTTCACGTCACTGACGTCAGTCATACATTTACGGTATGAATATTATTTTTTCTCTTCTTATTGGCTCTGAATGAAACTTTTCGAAGCAGATATGGATTTCGGATGACATTCTATATATGTCATAATTATTTTAGATTTTTTTCATTTTTCAATCTTTTTATATGCTACAAAAAGTACGTCTTCTCATAAGACCACATGCCATTTTCAATCATTGTTTTTTTGATTATGAAGCTCTGAAAGTTTCCAAAATTTTAACCAGAGCAAGAGGTATATAAGAATCTCTATATTGTCGCGTAGCTTTTGAAGGATATTGCAGGCGTAAGCAATAAATTTTAGAACCTTTTCGATCACGGGAAAAATCATTACCAATAAGGAAAATATTATTTAATCAAGTGCAAAACATGATTTTTCTCTTCTTTTTAAGTTTGAAGAAATGTTACGATATATGAGGATTTTGATAAAAAGAGTTATTTTGGGTTTCAATATTGTACAAAACTACACATTTTTGCCGACGCTTCGTAAACGTTGCGGCTCACTTCTTCAGGGCATCTATAATGAGGATTTTGTTATTGGTGCACAGTTTTTTGAAGATAATTATAGTTCTAAACTAATTTGAGTAGAACTTTTTTCATTCATCAAGCAATTGACATCACACGAAAATAATAAAAGTTTCACTCTTATTTTTAATTGTGAGCTTTATCGTAGATGCGCGAACATAAGGTATATATTTTTCCACTCCAACTTTTTGTAGAAAATTCAGGTAGCCTCCGAATTTGAAAGAAAAAAAAATTTTGCTCGGCCTTAATGGATGTCTTATGTCTGAGGACAATGAGACATTCATAACACAGCATTCGGAGATGCATTGGCATCCTATGGACGTCCGTAGTACGTCTTACCTCCGACAAATTTGAGGTCTAATCAACACAATCCTTTTTTCCTATACCGTATAATTTTAAACTGTTCTTTCAGTATTTACAATACCTCTGAGATCCCTAAATTGTATGAAATATAGAGCTGAAAATGTTCGAAAAAAGTATTTTTGTTGGTCTATTGTTCTCGTCAATGACATTCTGTACAGGCTTGTATGTCCGTACGTGCGTCTGTTTGTCTGTGGTGTGTTTGTCAGTGTGTGCATTGCAGTACCACCGGCAGAGCGACTTGTACAAGAATACACTAAAGTACATGAACATGTGCTTCACGGGGATGTTCACCATCGAGTGCATTCTGAAGATAGCCGCTTTCGGCGTAAGGGTAAGGAAAACCCCCAGCGTGAAATTTCTACCCGATGCCTCACGGCTTCGGGAGTATCTAATTTTAGGATTACGTGACTTTTCCTTCAGCCTCCCATTATTTACGCCTTGCCAATCAAAGTTTTGACTTTCCGACACAGGAAACATGCTTTCTTAAAAACTGTAAAACAATTTTTCATTTTTAAAAAAGGAAATGTCACGTAAATCGTCCTACTTTCAGCTTGGTAAGTTTTGCTTAGTAGAAAACATCTAGAGCATTTGCTTAAAGAGAAATAGCTAATATAACTTTACCTTTGAAATAACTTGTTTGTCTAAATTAGGCAATGGGATATATTCATATATCATAGTCTAGTATACGTAGAAATTAAAATATTTCTAAGCTGTAAAAATGCTTATTTACAGAACTTTATTCGCGGTGATGGAACCGTAATGAATGAAAAATTTTTTAAATTTAATTTCTTTCAGGATTCGACAAGAGCTTTATTTAAATCTAATCCATTAGTGATAAAAAAATTAAATAAAATGTTTATACAGATTTATAAAGTGCAGAGAAACAAATCCAATTTTGATATTGCAATTCAGTCGCATAATTGTTTTTTTGACAGTCGTTTAATGTTTTTTATTTAATTTATTTTATTCTTAAAAATAATCCACAGTTTGTTTTCTTCCCTAAACACATTTTGATGTATTAAACTTTTAAGAAACGATCATCGATCACTGGTTTTTGATTAGAAAAACACAGTATACTTGCACTGAATAATACGCAAAATGTCATACATCTCTAAACACATTTTCACACATATTCAATTCCTTATAGAACAACATTTTATATTCGGTTTAAACCTATCCAACTTTCTCTCCTTACTTTTAATATTACTTTCTCTTTAAATTTTGTAGCTATTCGACAAACAAAACTCAGAAAATAAAAATTAATTACAACAAAATTGTCCAACATCATAATGCTCTAAGTCCATGCACGATTTCTGCCTAATGCATCAGCACGCAATCACTGCACGTGATATATTTTCTTATCCCTGCATGATTGTATCGAATATCAGTACATGTAACAGGCTGATCTCTCAATTTCGTTCTACATGTTGTTATTATATGCGGTTATGCATCTTCTGTTCACACAACTTTTACAGCGCGTTTAAAAACCAAAGAATACTAGGAAGAAAAAATGTATATAATGGTCAG
Organism: Druon quercuslanigerum; assembly: GCA_010014905.2. Lineage (NCBI taxonomy): Eukaryota > Metazoa > Arthropoda > Insecta > Hymenoptera > Cynipidae > Druon > Druon quercuslanigerum. Next base: position 6,631 of record JAAAKG020157721.1, on the reverse strand, counting down.
TTCTGATAGGAGCGCGTAGGGGTGACAGTCAGTCAACTTCATCCTTGGCCAGGGAGGATGAAAAAAATTTGATTATTTTACAGACAATTATTGACTTTATGCTTTAAAATAACGATGATGGATTTTTGTGACTATTAGGAATAACTTTTCCTGTCAAAATTTTTTTTTGATTTTTAAGGGAAATTACATGAAGGACTTTAATTATTGTATTTCCTTGTTTTTCTATAAATAAATTTGGATTTTATTCAACATTTGGAGAGTTAATTTCACACAAAGTATGCTTTCAATAAATTGTCTTTAAAATATATTTCTTAAGTGGAAAATGGTTCTTTTTTTTAATTTCGCTTTTTTTCCACCTATTTTCAATTTTTATGCAAATACTAGGCATCGATTAAATAAGTTTTAAAACAATTTTATTTTTCTCATAAATTACATCTAAATTAATATTTGAAATGCTGTGCAAAATTAAATCACTTTTTCCTGTAATGTTTTAGTTGTGAATATTAAAAGTGGAAAATTACTTTTACTTAGAAGGGCACTTGGCAAAAAGAAAAAAAAAAAAAACGAAATTCAGACTTAACTTCGGTGTGTTGCGTCTATGTGTTGCGTGTGTTTTGTAGTATCACGAGGCGCCACCTATTCTATTGGACAGCTTGACCATCGTGAACTTGATCGTCACCCTACTTTTCCTCATTGAGTGCATCCTTAAACTCATCGCCTTCGGATGCAAGGTACAAGAAAGCCTTTACTCACCAGTTCACTTCTTACACATATAATATTGCAATGTATGGGTAGTGTAATATGACACACACACACATACACACAAACGTATATATATATTTAACGATGATTTATAACCTTTATTCACGCAAAGCAAAAGGTAAGATGAAAAAACTCAGTTACAGGTGGTTGAGTGCCAAATTTGCCACAGAATCTGGAAAAAATATCGAAGCTGATGTGATGAATATGGTGTTTAAGGTTTTTATTTAATCTGTCGAGATTTTTGGAAAATTTTTAAATGATCGAAATGCATCACTAACAATTAGTGATAGCTTTTAGATCGGAAAGCTTCTGCTCTTACAGTAAAGTTCTTTAAAATAAATTAGAGTTATAGAGCTTTTGTGACTTATATCAGCGTATGATATTATATGAACATATAGCACAGGTCTGTACTGGTAAATATTTTTAAAGTAATTTTTGATAAGGTGGATCCCACTGAATCGAAAATTCGTGATTAATTTCGCGAATTAATTAAAAAAGCGAGAACTTAAGTTCTAAGAAATTTATTCCTTGCTAGGCTTGAACCAAATTGTCCTGGATACATATAAGGTGCACTACAAATTACGCCAACGCAGCCGAAAGTGATAATTTTGTAACTTGAATTACCCATTCAATAAGTGGTTATTTGCTCAAACCAAACCAGCAGTGCATGTTTTAGAACTTATTTTCTGGTGCTCTTTAATTAATTTGCCAACGCAATCGATAATTTTCGATTAAGTTGGATTCTATTTACCGAAAAATACTCTGATTGAATTTACCAGCACCATCCTGTGCTGTATATTTAAAGCATCAAATACTAGTGTTCGCCTTAAAAGATCTATCGGTAAAATTCCTAATTGAATTTGTAAAGTGATCTATAGTTTCAAAGATACGAGGGGCATTATTATTGATTAAATTCTATTTTCCCTGATATTTAATTTAATGGAATTCATTTGACCGAATAGCATTTTATCCAAGTTATTGTTTCGCCTAATTTTTATTTTTCCGAATGACTATTTGGCACAATTTCTATTAATCCGATAAAAATTCGTCTATACTCGTCATAATTTTAATTTTCTTAAATTAGCTGTGACTTAATTTTAATTTTTCCGAAGTTCTATTTGGCATAATTTAAATTTTTCCGTTTTACGATTTGCTAGAATTATCCTTTATCATATTTCTCATATGACTGAATTTCTAATTTCACGAAATACCATTTGGCATATTTTTCCAAATTACCATTTACTTTAATTTGTATTTCCCCGAATTACTATTGGATATAATTGTCCATTTTTCCGAAAGGTTATTTCTCATAATTTATAATTTGAATCATTTGCATTTATCTAAATTATCATTTAATATAATTTTCATTCTTCCAAATAGGAACGTGACGTAAAATTAATTTACACTAATTTCACTAATCACCATTTAGATTAGTCGAATTAAACGTTAAAAATGAAAATGCTCAGATCCTGACAACCGTCAACGGATTTTCATGAAGCCTTCTGCATTGCGTTGCTTAGAGTACCTAGGTAAAAATATTTGATCGTGATTTTGTCTTGAATGTCTTTAAATTGTCTTCAATACCATAATGTCTGGTTCCGTCTCACTAGAGACACATTGAAGATAAACAGACTTCTCTTGCATTTTTAGCTGTAGCTGTGTCATGACAAAACCAGATAAACCTGTGTTTAGACAAGACATGTGAGTCTTGATAAATATACGGAATTTCTCTTACAGAAAATTATATGGACAATTTATGGCTTTAATGTTTTCCATGGTTAAAACTATAAGTTTTTCTTTGTAAATGTTAGTGTCTATTATACTCCGACATATCTAAACTCTAAACGGGCGATTTTCATTTTATTCCCGTCAACCTGCTCGACTTACCCTTTCCATTCAACTTCCCCTCACGTCGCTGACTAAGCTCGAGTGCTGTGACGACCTTTCCAGCGGGAGGCCTATTATCCTAATGAGGAATAAAATACGAAAAATAACAATATTTTAATTTTTCAATCAGCAAGTTAAAGGTATTCGGAATCTGTTTTTTTGCGATTTCAACTATATGTCAGTTGCAATCAAAATATGTTATGCTTAAAAAGATAAATTTCCCACCAAAAACGAAATAGATGAACTTTTAGATTAAAAAATTAACTTTTAACAGAATACAATTTTCAATTAAAAAGATATATATTCTACTAAAATGATAAAGTGTAACCAAAAAAGAATAATTTTTAATTGAAACAATTCATTTTAAATAAAAAATGAAAAAATTTTCAACCAAAAAGATGTATTTTGAACTAAAATAATCAATCTTTAACAAACAAAAAATGAATTTTTAAAAAAGCAGTGAAACTATCAAGTTTTAAAATTCATTAATTTTGCAGGTAACAATCCTTTGATACAATTTTGAGTATTCATTTGAAGTTGTTCGATTTCACATTACAGGCATAACTGGGGTCTTTCAGATATTTAGTTTATTGTATGTGAGGAGTTTCTAATAACAATCGCACGAATCCGCTAAGTTTTCTAAATCAATTGGTGTTTCTCTAATTTGTGTAAAAAATGTCGTTCAGAGCTATTTAACAAAATACAAGTGAAAATGCGTTCGTAAGACCCATTGCTCATACACCTTATCTTGCACATGACCCCAGAGCTAAGAAAATGTTAGAAAAAATTTAAAAAAGATTTGGAGTGTCCTACTACATGTTTAGAATGCAGTAGAGACCTTTAAATTTTTAAATATTTTAAAATGTCAGTTTTGCCAGCATTTTTGCTGAATGTTTTTATTTAGGAATTGAATAGAGCTATCGCGCTGTTTAATGGCTTAAAGTGTGTGGTAATGTACACTAATTCCTATTTTGTACATAAAACTGAATAAAAATTACTTTCCGCGCTAAAAGTCGTTTAGAATAAACTTTGAGGTGGGCTACGCCCTTCCCTCCTGCTATAAAATTTTAATATCATAATACAGTATCAAGCTTGCACTCGAATTATCCTGCATTTTGTTTATTTAATTGAGTACCCTTATTTCCATGTCAAGTCATTTGAAGAATGTAAGCTATTGTTAGAAATTTTGATGAAAATTGCAGTATTTGTTCTCTTATGTGTTGAAAGAAAAAGTCTCAAATGATTTTTGAAAAATTCAAAAAACTTAGATTATGTTGAAAATTGAACACTTTTTAATTTGAATTTAACTCTCATAAGTTTGAACCAATTTCTATCCAAAATAATTCATTTTCGAAGAAAAAAGATATGAACAAAGCGGTTAAGTTCTGAAAAATATAAATAACTTTTTTATCAAATAGTACAATTTTTAACAAAAAGAGAAATCTTTTAACTGGTTTCTGTACTATTCTAGTTCGCATTTATGCAAAAGAACAAGAAAAAGAGTACACATTTCTTGAAAATAGCGAGGTAAAGAGGAAATATTTAATAAATGGTAAAACAAGGGAATATGGATAACAGTGTGAAGTCCTCTATTTTTAGTTTCCCAGAAGTTCAACACTTTCTTTTCGGCTAAATGGAAAAATATTTGTACTCCACTACATATGGTGCAATATTTTTGGTAACAGATTAATTTAACCATACATTTACGATAACATTGATCATTAATTGGGTTCATTGCCAGTCTCCTCAGATTACGAACTTGACGGCATTCTAAAAATTTTGTAGGACACTTTACATTTTTGTTCAAATTTTTTCCAACATATTCTAAGCTCTGGGGCCATGTAAAATTTTAAGGTGTGTAAGCAATGGTCCTCACGACAGCATTTTTATTTGTATTTTGTTAAATAGCTCTGAACGGAAATTTTTTACTCAAATTAGAGAAATACCATTTTATTTAGAAAACTTAGCGGATTCATGTGATTGTGATCCCAGCGAAATCGCGGTGAAATTTCAGCCTTCAGAACTTCTCACGACCGTGAGATAGGTGGTTACAGTCTGTGACGGAATCAATACGACGATCCGGCAAGTCTTATGCACTTTGAGGAGACGGAACAACCCAAGGACGTCCGCCTTCTGCATTTTCCCCACAAGTGTTTTAGCATATTTTTCAAATGCAGGGATGCTCTTCAGGCTATTAACCAGTGAAAGCTTGCCACCTCCAAGAACACCGATGATAAGGACGATTAATTTAACAGAATATTAACGGTTACAATCCTCGCAACTCCCTTACAAGGTCTCTGTACCTCTCTTTCTTTTCATTCTCCTTGACTATTATGTTTTTGTCAACTGGTTCCGAAAATTGGATAACGAACATGGCTCGCTTTTTGAAGTCAATGAGAACTATATCAGGCCTCGAGTGTGCAACATAAACAATTTTCTAGAATATAAAGTTCCAGTATATGCAGCACTTCTCAATCTCGACAATTGACTATATTTTCCTAGGAGCGTTTAGTGGAGCGATATTAAGGTTAATGCCATGAGAGTGACAGAGATGGTAATAAAGCACTCTTAATGCCGCATTGTGCCTTTGGATGTAGGTCGTTCCCGCATGAGTTAGAAAACTAGATAGTATGTGTCCTTGGTGCTCGGGGTGTGCATGGCACGCCCTGCAGCTATCATCGGGAATGCCTTGGCGCAAAATGTGGCGACGGTAAGTGAAGGTGGAAACGACACCACCTGGACATGCCAAAATGAAACCATGCGCGCCCGACTTCAATACGGGTGACTTAACAAAAGGAAAAGTTAGCTCACACCACATTGACTGAACCTCCACATTTCTGTGGAAGATGTCGTGCATCGTCTTATCGAGGAGCTGTTTCCGGAAGTTTTTCTCCTGTGCTTTCTGAATCCGCGCTTTCAGGAGTGAGTACTCGAGATAGATAAGATTTGATACATTCTCCTCACCCCTGATACGGAAGTTAAGTCCGAGTATTACAGCAGCCTCTTCCGCTGCTTTGTACAGAAACGCTCCTTTGCCCACTTCTTCATTGTTTCTGAGCATTTTAAGAAGTTGGTCTCTTCCATTCGTGACTCTATGTGCTCTACCCAAAATAATCCTGTTGTGAAGACATTCAAGATTCAATATTCTGCAACCACCTTAACGGCGTAAGATGTAAGGTCGGATTCTTCGGAAAATTGTCCACAAAACTATTAATCCATTTCAGTCAGATCTTCAGGCTTGGAAGAAAGATGGATGTTAATGTTTCTACGGGTCATAAAGCATCGCTCGTCCTCTATCGGAGGGCTGCCTGTGTTTAGTCTTGTCACCTCTTTTTCTCTGCTGCCGGCTTGTTCTGGCTCTAGTTGAGTAGGCGCTCCGCTTACGTGGCCCCTTTTTTGGAGTACTTCGGCATGGTTTCGCAGACGCTGATCCGAAAAGTGCGATAGCTCTGGGTGCTTCTCGCACCACAGAGCATGCAGTCGTGCAATGTAATTCTCTCGTTCAGGGGTTACACTCGAATCATAGCATTCTAAAAAGTCGTGATTTTGTCGCTCCGTCAACCTAAAAGCCCCAAGATTCCGCCGATCCATCGCATTGACTCTATCTTCATTGGCTCCCGCAGCTCTAGAGTGGTCGGTATTGTTGGCTAACCCATTGTCGAGAGCCGTGCGCGTTCTATTGCTTTGAAACGCGCTTACTACAACTATGTTTAGTGTTATCATTGTTGTTCCTACGAGAAGCTAAGGAAAATGGTTCGTCCATACTTGTATGGCCCCGCATACAAGGATAAGGCTGCGTACTATGAGAGGTCGCCCAGTATCTCAAAGTCACCGTTCTAGACACCCACATGGGTGTCATTCAGCTTTCGGCACGGTTTTCACACCTCCCCTTGGGGGTTAATTCCTTCGGAACCAGCGCTGGATAATTGTCCACGACAAGAAAGCCTTGCTACAGGGATCCTTTATCCGCAACCCGAGGATG
>JAAAKG020157711.1:0-29935 GCA_010014905.2 Druon quercuslanigerum | reverse complement strand
CTTTTTCTGCATCAAACCTGTATTTATCCATTATTTCATGAAAATCTCGTTTTGGTGTCTGATCTATCAAGAAATTTTGATTTAAGAAACTTTAGATGTCTTTTTAAACATTTTTATTTGGAATTTTCTCACCCTTTTTCATCCTGTTCTGACACTTATGTTTTTGGGTGCATTTCTGGCCTTACTTAAGAAATTTTGAAATAATTATTAAATGCGATTTGGACATTTTCTAGACGCTTGGATACAGTTTGCTTCTTCATCTGAAGTGAAATTTATCATTTACCCTTATCTAAGATGGCTTCATCAGTATATTCAAACTACCGTTCTGAATCTTCGATTACCTCATTCCTGTATTCAGATATTAATGTTCATGTGTGTAAAATATATTTTGTGGTGGATGCTTGATAGCTAGCTTGTTCAGTATATTATATTGGGGAAGCTCTATCTTGATTCACCGTCTTTTGAACCGAATTAGCTTAGATATAATCAATAAATTCAGAAGATTACTTATATTGAATTGGAGACCACCAACTTTAAAGAACACAGCCCTGAACTTGAATTGAGATCCTCTAGAATGCAACGAAATTCAATCATTCCGAAAAGAAACATAAGCTAGCCGCGGACTTAGACAATTACATTTTCAAGGACAAAAACAAGCTTTTCCTGTTATAAGTAAAAAGGTAGAGATACTATCTTCTTGAATAATTTTGAATTGTTTGAAATAAAAAGAAATGAAGAACATGTACCGCATTATATCTCTTTGTCAATCTCAATTTATATCTATCTTTATCAACACCGCCTTTTTTATCTCTTCAAATAAAAATTCCTGTAATCAGGAAGATCCTACACATAATCCTTTAGATGAACCTGCACACACACCTTTAGAGGTAATATTGAGAGGTCCTGTACAGAAATGTGGCGAAGGGTATTGCACATGATTTTACAAAGAAACCTCAACCATCAAAGGAACATAAGAATGATTATGTACAGGTTGTTGTACATGTTCCTTTTGGGAGTAAATGAAGGCGCATTAAAGGAGATTATGAAAAGGTTGAGAAGATACTAGAACAAAAATAGATCAAAATTTAATGCGGATAAGTCGAAGGCTATGATGTTCAGGTGGGCGAGATACGGGATAGGCGTGGAAGTGGAAGGGAAAAGCGGTAGAGGAGGTGAAATAGTTTATGTACCTGCACCTCCTGTTTCGGAGGAATGGGGTAGTGAATGATCATACAAAAGATAATAAGATAATAAGATAAGGTTGCAGGAAAATAGGATAAAGGAGAGGTATGTAAACTGGACACTAGAGTTAGCAAGAAATGCGCCAAACAATATTGTCAGGAGGGACTCAGGAAAAACGAGTTTAGAGATTATAACGGGGAACCGAGCGTGTACATATCAGGAGAAATTTTTAGAAGAGGCGGTAAATAAGCGTTTTGCGAATGTTGGCGGGATAAGGCAAACAGACGTAGGGGTGAGAGGATGGAGGTGGATACAGAAAGGTATTTTAGAACGAATATATTGCAGATGGAAAAGTGAGATAGATTAATGAGAAACGAAGGAGGGTATATGAGTTGTTTAAAAAAAACGGCATGGTGAGATGGAAGGAAGCAGGGGAGGAGAGAATAAGAGAGTCACGGTTTTGATGGACGCTATGAGTAGATTATGCCAAGGGAGAGAGTGCAATATTTGTATGAGAAAGAAGAGCAAGAAAGTCAGAAACTTATAGCGAGGATGAGATGCGGATGCATGCAGAGTTATAATAGCCGACTTTCTAGTGAGAAAAGGATGTGTAAATTGTGCGGGAAGGGGAATGCAAAAGTGGAGCATTGGTTTGGAGGGTGGGGAGAGGTGAAAAGAAGTGGGATAAGTATGGTGGTATTGTTGCAGGAAAGGGGGGACAAAAAGGCAATAACTGGGTAAAGGGGGTTTTGCGTAAGATGCAGAAGAAGAGACGGAAGGATAAAGAGGAATGAAAAAGGAAAGAGTGTATGTAGCAGATGAGGTAAATTTAAGAAAATTGTACATTTTGTAAAAAGTAGATAAGGATTGCGTGAGAGGCGACGCGAAGCGAGGAAGGCAAGGTCGGCTTAGAGATAATCTGTGGATCGATGTTTGTTTTTAAAAAGTTAGTTGAAAGAAAATTCTTTAAAAATAAAAGTATAAGCAAGTCAATTTTTTAAGGTTAGCATACTGAAAAATAAAAATTTATCTACTAATGAAAAGTTGCTTTCATTTTATTCTCTTAAAGAAAAAACTCACTATCGAACACTTACAAGCGAACCCTTTCAGATAAGCTCCTATGCCGGTTCATTTATAGAATCCAAAAGAAGTTCTCGTATATGAAATTGCGTTTCAACTCACTCTGTGGAGGATCCTTCACAGATTCATTTGAGGTTTGGTTTCTATTTAGGTTTTTCTTTACCTCATCCTATCCTTTAACTATCCACGTCAATCTGAAGGTAATGTCACTAGGTAACTGACGGTACAAAAATAATATGTTATTGTTACAGGTAACAATAATAAATTCCGATACAATTGTCGACTAAGGTATGAAAATAGATTCAAAGTTTTTAGGTATATCAGCAAGGACGTCATGTTTTTTTTTGTTACCTGTTCAAGGTCAAATTTTTATTTTAGAGAAAATATAGCCAATTGCGAAATATAAACAATGACATAGACAAGGATTCAAATTTATATTGACAAGACAGAGTAAAGTCAAGAAAAATATAAGGGCTCTCGGTTTAGATAGACTTAGGTATAAAAAAGATAAGAGTCCTAGGTCAAGCAAGGTAGATAAAGGGATGAGAAAATAATGAAATTAGGAAATGATAGCGTTTTAGGTATACATATAAAGTCACCCACCGGGAGAAATAGGATAATTCTATCTTTCCCTATCACTTGATTTCTATCTTTTTCAATCTTCCTGCTTGTATGGTATCTACCATTCTTTTCTCATTTATCTAAAAGTCCAATGAAAGAAAAACAGCAACAAATAAGAGCTTATTTCATAATCGTCCTCATAAGATTACAAGCATATGCTGTCATCTGCCTTTTACTTTAGGTTAATTTTGATTATTATTTCAGACGTTTTGCTAAGACCGAAATGCTGGGCCGAAAATTTGTAGGTTAAGGTCGATTTCCTAAATATTAAGAGCCCCTTCATTTGAATTGTTTGAAAACTTTCTAAATCTACAACTAATTTAGATTTTCCAAAATATATAAAACCTTTTTAACTTTTTATATTAGTACGCAGACTGGCGTGGGTTATAACCTCAAAATTAAATGAGACAAAGTACAACCGAATAAATAATTGAGAGGAATCTTCAAGAAAAAAATTTACGCAATCGCAAGAAGAACAGAGATACTGTTTAAATTCTACCCTTTGTATATTTACAATTAAATAAAAGTTAGGTTATAGTATTTGACCGGACGACCAAAATTTAACGTCAAGTATACACAAATTTCAGTTTAGACCGGCATGAGACAATATCTAACGTGACGAATTTTTTACAGCACCTAGTTAAGCTGGTCATCTTGCCTTTATCTAAGCAACGTACAATTTTATTCTGGGTCTGCCAGATCACGCAATTGTTGGCTCTGACAGTAATTCACCGATCTTAACCGTACTACACGCTGTATTCCTCAAGTTTACCAGTAGCGGATAAACGTAGAAATAATAGAGCTCAAACAACTTAAGGAAGGGTTGCGCAGATGGCGTACTTGTCGCTTCTGTGTGGAGGTTCGTTCTTGTGATAAACTAAGTGAAATTAAAAATTTAGATCTCTGCGCTTGCAAAAGTGAGGATTTTTCCTCCCGTGTTAGTCATGTATCTGTAGTGAGCGAGAATGATCTTGTTTCGCATTTCACAATAATTAATAGTTATTATACTTGCAAATAATTGAAAGCTTACAAAATTGTAGAGGCTTTCAATTGTTACGAAGCCGGATTTGTTAAAAAAGTGAAGTGCAAGAAGGTGGATGACGTACTTGAAAAGTAGCATACAATTTTTAACATATTGGTAGATACTTTAAATTTGAGGTTAGGAAATGTACACTGTAATTAAAAAATCGCCTGGGTTTTTTCTACCAAATTTAGATAATGTTTGCAAAATTAAAAATATACGAACCATTACGACAGATACATCACTAATGCGGGCGGAAAATTTCTCACTTTTCCGAGCGTACGAATCTAAATAGTCAATTAAGCTTAGCTTATGACAATAACGGACTTTTACTTATCTAGATAAACTCAAAAAGTATGCAGTAGACATTTTTAATTTGCCAAAAAACTCAATTCTTAAACGAAGATAATACACGCGACGCGATGTATAAAATGCTTTGTCATGCCACAGGTGTTCGGCCATTTTGAAATGACGTGACAAGTAGATGTACTCAACTCATTTTCGCGCCTTTAAGGGGTTTATCCCTCAGTATTTGCGCGCTATCTGCCATAGTGCGGAAACTTCCGCTTGCGTTTTTCCACATCTGTTGACTGCTAGTGCATATTGGCTGCCTTGATGCGGGAATTCTAAAGGCGGGAATCACCTCCACGCTTCACCCATTCTGGGCAATAATAAATTATTGCTCCCACGACTACTCAGTGACATCTTACCACAGCTAGCCCATTTTCCGTTGACCATCAGAAAAATTACTCTATATTTTTAGGTGCATTTAGAAAATATGTTTGTCTTGAGAACTGCCTCTCTGAATCTCGACAATTTTCCATGAAACATAAAAAAAAGAAAACCCTAAAAGAATAAATAAAATAAAATAATGCTTAACTAGTCCCAAGAGAATTTAAAGTTTTTAATTGTCAATTCTTTAATAATGTTATAAGAACAATTAAATTAGAATAATGGTTTAAATACCGATAATAAAAGCGAAATATTAACCTATTTACCTCTAGAGTGTAACTTTTTACAATTAAAAGCAACGGAAAACAAACAAGTAATTTGCAGTATAATAACTTGCAACACTACAGTTTATTTCCATGACTTTTAAAATTATTTAGAATTAGGGATACTAATGTGAGAATATTTGTAAAAATATATAATAAATGCTACAGTTATTTATTAAATCGAAATTCTTAATAAGCAGTTTGAATTTACCTAAGAATCTTTTTAGAAATCGAATTAATCACCTGTTCTAGTATCCAGCACAGTGACTCACCTTTGTAAATAATATTCCGGAGTTTTTTAATGACTTATTTTGCTTCTTTTGCCTTATTCTTATCTGTAGATTATTTATCAAATAGAAATTGGCAACGTTATGGTGCTTTTATTGTTAACTGATTTTACAATAACTAAATTTTCATTTTTTGGTTATTAAGCTGAAAACTCTTTTCGGTTTTTTAAACCGAAAATAGTCGAATTAAACTAAAATTCCAATTTTAATCAAAATAGATCAATTTTGAACGGAATAGATTAATTTTAATACAAATAGATACATTTTTAAGCAAAATGAGTGGGATGATGGTCGAGGTGGCTAAAGCGTAGAGGCTTTGGACCCACTCTGCTGAGTTGCGTGATCCATTCCCGAATTTTAGTACAATTGAAGTAATATAGCCGTATAATTTTTAATATTTATATAATAATTAAAATATATATAATAATAACTTCACAAATATCAACCAAATACTAAATAAAAATTTGAATGATTTCTCAAAGATTTCAGGTATATTAGCTAGTTTTAAAAGATTTCAATAATTTCACAAATATTACGAAATATTTTTCAAGTATTTCAAATCTTTCATAAAGATTTTTTTTAAATTCACAAAGATTTTACAAGGTTATGCAAAGATTTTACAAAATATTTCAACGATTTCCTAAATATTTTAAAGATTTTTCAAAGCTTTCCGATAGATTTGAAATATTTAGAAAGCCTTTAATTTGTTGAAAAAGATTTCGGAAAGATTTCCCCAACATTTCACAAAGACTTAAATAATTTTCCAAAGATTTCAAATAATTCGAAAATAATTAGAAGCATTTGAAAAGACTTTATTTATTTGTATAAGATTTTAATGATTTACCAAACATTTCACAATGATTTCATGTATTGCTGGTAGATTTCAAAGATTGCACAAAAACTTAAATTCTTTCCTAATGATTCCAAAAGGAGTTCAAAGATTTTGGATGGATTCAAAAGACTTTATAAAGGCTTGAATCATTTCTCAAATAATATTAAAATATATTTTCTAAAAATATTTCATTACTTTAATAATATTTATTCATTTTACTCTATTTATTTACATTTATCTTTTTTAATAATATCAAATATCTGTATTCACGAATACTACCATATACTTCAAAAATATTTTGAAGAGAATTACAAATATTTATAAAATATTTGACAAAATTTTAATGATTTCCGGAAGATTTCATAAAAATTTCAGATATTTCGCAAAGATTTCAGAGATTTCAGATAGGCAAGATTTTAAAATTTGATAAGGACTGTGATTATTTTTCAAATATTTCAATAATTTCACAAATGTTACCGAATATTTAAATAATGTTTCAAATATTTCTCAAATATATTCTAAGAATTCAAAAGAGTTCAATGGGACATGTAATCAGAAATCTGCTCTCTAGCGTCAGGGAGAGGAAAAGGCGTCGAGGCGAAGATAGTAGGCAGGGGAGGGGGGGGGGGGAAAAAGAAAATGGATGGGATAGAACGTAGCGGCCCAGTGGTGGGATTCCGATGTCCTCTAATCTAGCTGAAACGATCAAACACTTGCGTCTAATTTCATGCGATAGGAAGAGATCCAATCAACTAGGTTAGAGTTAGAGACTATTAGAATTCCAATCCAGGTTGTCGTGCCTAAGGAACCTCCAATGAAGGACGCGCCACCGTCATCCTCGGAGTCTTCGGCGATAGATTGTTCATGGATAGGGTCACAATAGGAGGTTTCCTGGGATCATCCGAGGTCGAAGGAACTGCTTCCGGGTTAGCCAGTGAAGTGGCCAGAGCATCCTATGTAGCAGGAGCAGATCCCGCAGACTGTGCGATAGTCATTGCAGGATCTCACTACTGGATGGTAGTGGCGTGACTCGAGTTACCTGTAAGCCTCGCAAGTGTGGCAGTGAGTGAAAGCATTCTATGATGCGAATAAACCTTCTAGTGGAAAATTCCGGCAATGTATCTTGACGCGTCAGATTTACCGGCTGGAAGACATAGAGTGGCTCTGTGAAAAAACTGTGAAAACCGCGGACAAAGTGAAACAATGCGACTCATAGGCGGCCTACGCTGACAAAGGTAGCTAGTTCCCGGGCGTCACCTCCGAAACGATAAGAAATGCCACCAGTCTTCCGAACATAATGCCAGCGCTTCAGTCGTAGGTTGGCATCCTAGCCAGAGCAGCTTCGCCCTCAGCGGATCTTCTAGCCTCGGCGGCCTGACGTTCACGTTCGGCAGCGGCACAAATCGTGCGCTCTTTGGCGGCTCCAGGCTCATCAGCTTCTGCAACTCAATGCGCCTGTCCCTCAGCTGTAAGCAATGCTCCAACAGCCTGATGTGTGCGCTGATTCGAACGTGACCGCTTTTCACCCTCCGACATCGAGAGATTGGATTGGACTGAAAACGATGTGAGAACGAGCACTGTCAATAACTTTCTGAAAATATTTTCTGAAAAAACTAATGTGTCGGAAGGACTTAGTCTGATCTCAGGAAAGATAAAAGGCTGAAGGCTTGTAGTAGGATTATTTATTTTGCACAAGAAGGAAGGCACGTTCCTAAGGAACGTAGAAGAACTGCTCTTAAACTAGTCTCTTAACTCTAGGCGGGCCGGGCGCGGAGGTCTCAAAGACATTAGAAGCGGTGGGGACTGCTACCCAGGCCCACCATTTAAGCTTCCGTGCGTTGGCTGTCATATAGTCCGGGGGCCAGGATCCGTTTGGCCCGTGGAATAGGTCCGGGGAATGTTTTCAATGGATATTGTGTAGAATGGTCATCTGGATCCAACGGTACACGTTGCTTTCACGAACTGACGTTTGTTCTAGAGATATTGGTAATTAAACATTATTACATAACTTACACTATGTCTGCTAAAATTATCGACATTTTCAGACTTTTTATTTGAAACTGTTCGGCCTCATTGAAACGAACAACTTTTGTCGTTTACGATTTTTGATTTGCTTCATACGTTTTGCAAAAAACAAAAAAAAATCATGTAATTATCGATTTTAATGCATTGTTTACGGTTCTTTTGCAGATTTTTCTTCATAATTAGTTACGTTGCTCTAAGACGCATGAAATTTCTTTATCACATTTTTGCATCTGTTCTATAGTTTATAAAAAAACACAAACAAGATTTGCAAAAAGGTTTCTTAGAACCCGATTGTTGCCGAAATTTATTAAAATTTTCACATTTTGTTTTCTTATTCTGTTAAAGAAGTCACAGAGCGAAAATGTTTGTCTAAGACTTTTTGACGTATCTCGAATAGTTTATTCAAAAATAACAAAATAAAGTAAAGAAAAAGACATCGATAAAGATGAGCAGAGAGAGTAAATACTAAGCACTTTTTGTAAATATTTTTTTGATTTTCTCGATATAATATTGCGAGGCTAATGCAGCCCTGAAATTAGATTAATAGGTCCTGGGTTCAGATCCCAGCGGAGATAGAGACATTTTTTCACAATTTTAAGATTGATCAATATTTTAACAATATTGATATAAACCAGTAGACAAACAAAATTAACATCTAATAATAATAATAATAATAGATAAATTAATATTGTGCAAAATTTTTATTTTTCTCAATGGACAATCTTGTGACAAACCCGATAACAAAAAGCCTGCACAGTGCGAGCGTCATGTGTCGCACGCGTGCGGATAAGGACGCGTTACGTGAGTCGTAAGTTCATATCACCACGCACATGTGCCAGAACATAATACGCAAAATGCACGTTGCACGTTTTCAGGTAAGATGCGAGCACGTAGAGCGAGTAAAATGATTTTTACATTAAGTTAAATATATAAAAATGATAAATCGATAAATACCATTTGAACTTGACACTAAATAATAAATAATCACTAGAATTTAGTAATGGGAGCACGTTGATATCTTAGGCAACCTAAAAATATACAGGAATCCGCGTTCTTCTATCACTGCTAAAATTTCTTGTACAAATACGAATTCAGTTGAATTTCTAAAATTCTCCAGAAATATCCCTCGGTCACGTACTAAAAAATTTAGAAAATTAATGAATCACAATTAAAGATCCAATAAACTGACCTCGAATAATGGAAAGTACGCGCGATGTTTCTCGCCATCAGTGAAGTACAAAGTTGGTGAGGGGCTGGGGGGTTCGGACCGTTAGCCGCTGGCCCCGAGGTTAAATCAGCATGGCGTTGGTGACTTTTAGGAAGATACTACAAAAACCAATTTCTGTCCTATGCACTAATAATATTAACAATGTTACACGATAAAAATATTTTAATTTTGTTTATTAATACTGTTAATTCATAAATAAAATTTTTAGCAACACTCAAGTTCGAATCACGCACGGTGTATCCAGAACGCAGCATTCATGCATGGTCGATTTGAGACTCAACGCGTGCAAGCACGTTTGTTATCTGGGAATGGTAATATATTTGGAACTTTTGCTTTCTTTTGCGGGTTTCCGGTGTTAGCACATTAGTGTCGCTCGAGTATACGGTTGCTTGCCTGGCGCGCCCTTCCCATTGTTTAAGATTTTAGCCAGCGGAGAAAGTCAAAATTGCGTTCAGTATTAATAAATCTGATTTCAATAAGCTGCATTAGCCTCGTTATATTATTTCGAGAAAAGCAAAAAAAAATTCAGAAAAATCGGGTTATATTTACTCTCCCTGTTGATCTTTAACAATGTCTTTTTTTTAACTTCAATTTTTTATTTTTCAATAAACTATTCGAGATATTAAAAAAAGTCTTAGCCAAACTTTTTCGCTCTATTACTTCTTTGACAGATGCAAAAATATTCAAAAGAAATTCCATGCGTCTTAGAGCAATGTAATCAATTCTGAAGATAAATCTGCAAAAGACCCATAAACAATGCAAAGAAGTGCACACGACAAATATTGTTCTTTTTAATAAGACCTAACAGTTTCAAAACAAATTTTCTTAAATTGTCGATAATTTAGGAGTTATAGTATAAGTTATGTAACAATGTTTAATTAACAATATCTCAAAGAAAGACCGTGAGTTCGTGAAAGCACCTCATACCGTTGAATTGACCATTCTCAACAATATCCAATAAACAAATTCCACGAACCTTTCAGGACATAAGATCCTTAAATTTACCCTCAAATTTACACACTTTCTAAAAACTTTAATTACAAATTAAAAATATAAATTATCAGCTAAAATTTCTAAAAATTCAAATTTTTAATGAAGATTTACAAACGTTTAATTTCCTGCTAACGGAATGCGGCTCCGCTTATTGGAATTATAATTGGAGTTATTTCATTACAACAATCGCAAAAATACAAATTTGATAAGAAAAATGACAAAGTTACAACGAAAATAGTCTTTTTGCTTAGTTCCTGAAAGAAAATCGCATATATCCTAATTGTAACCTAGTTGTACACTTAAAAATATTTTATATTCAAAGATGCGCTGAATTACAAATTGTCCGGAGACTTGTTGATATATTCAGGGGCAGGGTTACTTACAAATACCTTAGCTATTTCAAAAAGATTTCAGATAGATTTCAAAGACTGAATAAAAATTTCAAATAATTTATAAAGTTTTTAGATAAATTTCAAAGATTGCAAAAAGAGTTTCACAAGATTCCGGATAGTTTTAGAAAAATTTAAAAATACTTTAATTGTCTCCTAAAGCTTTCAGTAATTTCACAAATATTACAGATAGATTACAAAGAGATGAAAATTTCAATAATTTCGCAAAGATTTCGGGTATTTTATAATGATGGCTGATAGACTTCAAAGACTGAACAAAGCAAGAAAGAATTAAAGGATTTTCAATTGCGATATCCGGCGAATTTATTCGTTCAATTTTATAGGGCAGCAAATAAAAACTGAGCCCCTTTCTAGTTGGTTCATAGAACTTCGTTTTTGATTCAAGATATGAATATAGTGCCAATAGATTCAACACTGGTCCTAGATCATCCACCACTCAGTCCCGAAAATAATAATTCTGCCCTTGACCTTGAGAAACACGAATATTTCTTAACCTAGAACAAGTCACAAGCCTCCTTCTCATATTGGCCCCTACATATGGTTTAGATTACCACAGATTTCACAAAAAACTTTAATTTGCAGATATCAAAAATTAAAATTTTATAAAAAAGTGCTATTTTTAGGAATTGGTTCAAGTGAGCGGGAGAAAAAAGCAGATATATCCTAGATTTAGACCCATAGTTAAACCTATGCAAAAACTTAGGTTCATGCTAGCAGGATACTGGTAACATAAGTTTAAGTATAGGTCTAAACCTAGGACAGATCTGGTTTTCTCCACTGGCCACTGGAACCAAGTCCTAAGAAAAGACTAGGTTTTTTCGGAAAGAGTGCTATGTGGGCTTACAGTTTCCCTTTAAATCTATGTTAATGGCTGTTTTCCTGAAGTAGAAGATTTAGCATGAGCTTGTATTTGAGCATCTCGTGCTGAAGCAAAACTTTCAGTATCGGCTTGAGGCTGCAAATTAGAATTAGCTTGTCTCTGCAGATGTTCAGTAGAAGTGGAAGATTCAGAATTAGTTTGGGTCTCAGGCTGTCTGGCTGAAGAAGCAAATTCGGGCTTAGGTCTGTTTTTCTTGGCATTAGCTGTATAAATCAGATGCTCCAGATTCTACGAAGGGAGGGTAAAACGATATTTTTCAGCTCTGTCTGGTTGCATTGGATTATTTTCGTGATTTTTTAGGCTAACGGTAACCATATTTCCCTTCCAGTCAAACATTGGTCGAAGAATACCACCGATATTTAAATTTACTCCAATGTAGGACCGTTTATCTTTCACTAAATGATATTTCACAGATTCTAATGGTTGAAGATTACCATGCTTATCTCCATAATAAGCAATGTCAACAGTTTTTAATTTTTGTGAAAGGGATTCACTGAGTGGCGGTGAATTTGATCCTGAAAGAAGAAGCATGCATGTCCTCATTTTTATAATTCTGAGTATTATCTATGTACTAGCTTCCAATTGCACGAAGAAAATCGTGCATATTAAAATGTGCATACAACATCAGCTAGTGCTAAAAGGCTATCAATTTCTTATTTCCGATTTAGATTCTCAAGTCTGGACAATTGTCTAACATCCTTTTAGAAAACTCGGTCAATTTATCAATCTATTATAAATATTTACTTAAATTTTTCAACGATAATGATATTCCAATATCAAACATTTTAGTCTCTAAAATTATTATTTTGGGTGAGATACGTCCCGCTTAACTGAAAATAGTGGATCAGTGAAGGTAGCCAAAATTTTTCAAAATCGTGGTTCTTAAATATTGTGTAACTAGTCAGAGCTTAAAAAATAACACTTTTATCTGCTTCAATATACAAAACGTTTCCATTTTTTCAATGTTCGAAGATAAACGGTATAAAAGAAAAGATTTCAGCACACCCGTCAAAAGATCAAAATAGAGATCTGCCTGTTCACTCGTCGGGATTTGCAAAGGAGATTTGTGAGTCGAAATTCAAATCGAGGTCGCGTGGTCATAGTTCGGAAGTTTATCGAATGTCATTCGACACGTGTCACACGGCTTTTTGTAACTAGAGCCGAATTTTCAAAATAAATGATACATTTTTTCAAATCGCGGCTACCTTCACTGATATACTACTATCAGTTACACAGTACGTCGCTTAACCAGCGGAACAGGCCTGGTGGTAGCGTTCCTACTTGCGACTCCGCTACTGTGGAGTTGAATTTTTTTGGCTAAGAAAAAAAAAGCGGAGTCGCATATAGTCACGTTGGGTGAGATACGTGCCGCCTAACTAAAACTAGTGAATCAGTGAAGGTAGTCAAAATTTACCAGAATCGTGGTTTTAAATATTTTTTTACTAGTTTTAGCTTAAAAATAACACTTTTATCCGCTTCGACATACCAAATTTTCCATTTTTTTAATACCTAAAGATAAACGGTATAAAAGAAAATATTCCAGCATACCCGTCATAAAATCGAAATAAAGATCTGCCTGGTCACTCGTCGGGATTTGCAAAGGAGATTTGTGGGTCGAAATTCAAATCGAGGTCGCGTGGGCATAGTTCGGCAGTTTATCGAATGTCATTCGACACGTGTCACACGGCTTTTTGTAACTAGAGCCGAATTTTCAAAATACATAATACATTTTTCAAATCGCGGCTACCTTCACTGATATACTACTATCAGTCACACGGTACGTCTCTCAACCAGCGGAACAGGCCTGTTGGTAGCGTTCCTACTTGCAACTCCGCTACTGTGGAATTGAATTTTTTTGGCTAAGAAAAAAAAAGCGGTGTCGCATATAGTCACGTTGGGTGAGATACGTGCCGCCTAACTCAAACTAGTGGATCAGTGAAGGTAGCCAAAATTTTCCAAAATCGTGGTTCTTAAATATTGTGTAACTAGTCAGAGCTTAAAAAATAACACTTATCTGCTTCAATATACAAAACGTTTCCATTTTTTCAATGTTCGAAGATAAACGGTATAAAAGAAAAGATTTCAGCACACCCGTCAAAAGATCAAAATAGAGATCTGCCTGTTCACTCGTCGGGATTTGCAAAGGAGATTTGTGAGTCGAAATTCAAATCGAGGTCGCGTGGTCATAGTTCGGAAGTTTATCGAATGTCATTCGACACGTGTCACACGGCTTTTTGTAACTAGAGCCGAATTTTCAAAATAAATGATACATTTTTTCAAATCGCGGCTACCTTCACTGATATACTACTATCAGTCACACAGTACGTCGCTCAACCAGCGGAACAGGCCTGGTGGTAGCGTTCCTACTTGCGACTCCGCTACTGTGGAGTTCAATTTTTTTGGCTAAGAAAAAAAAAGCGGAGTCGCATATAGTCACGTTGGATGAGATACATGCCGCCTAACTGAAACTAGTGAATCAGTAAAGGTAGCCAAAATTTACCAAAATCGTGGTTTTAAATATTTTTTAACTAGTTATAGCTTAAAAATAACACTTTTATCCGCTTCGACATACCAAAAAATTCAATTTTTTTAATACCTAAAGATAAACGGTATAAAAGAAAATATTCCAGCATCCCCGTCATAAAATCGAAATAGAGATCTGCCTGGAGACTCGTCGGGATTTACGAAGGAGATTACTTTTAATGTTTAATTAAATTTAACATTATTATTTTGCCATGCTTATGCAACGATGATAGGCCAATTTAAAGTTCTGAGACGGTTATATTACTTTAAGAACGATAACGAGAATGAGAATATAACCGAGAATGTAACCGAGAAATAAGTTCTCAAAAAAATTTAGAATTTACTTTAATTAATGGAAAATTCCATATTTTGTTAGCATCGAACGATTTTTAATGTTGAAAACATATTTAAAGTGTAAAGTAAGTACCCGGTTTAATATTTGCAATGTAAAACACTTTTCCCAAAAAAGTATAGCTATTAATCTTGCCAGATAAATCTTAATGCATATTATAGGTTATGTCGGCGCTGAAATTGCTAAACCTGTAACAATTTTTACGCTATTATTTACAAAATATTTTATAATTAATATTTATTTAAAACATTATCAAAAGATATTTCTTTTTTGGACAAAAATATAAAAGAGACAAGAAAAATGAGAAGGCAACGAAATAAATTCCCTTCCTTCTATTTTTTATTTCTTTCGCCTTTTTTATTTTTATCATTCTCAAACAACATAAAAAAATTGCAAAAAGTAATCACTATCATTTCGACGCTCTTGCAGGACCCTTATCAAGAGAAGAGATAAAACAATATAAAAAATATTCGAGCAGGCAGGAACCATGTATTGTACTGCATTGATTTGATTTTAGGGTGTCATAAAGAGAGCATCTTGGTTTCGTTGCTGTCCCTGCCGACTCAAATATTGTTAATTTTTTTATATTATTGCTTGCCTTGGTAGGGGTCTCGTATGAGTGTCAATACTAAAAATCATGTTTATTTACTCTTAATTTCCAAAGTTTAATTCAGAAAAATTATTCTAGGGTTCAAAGAAAATGTCCTTTGAATCAATGACAAATATTTTTCGAATTCATTATAAATAAAAGTCAAAACAAGTTTCGTTAATTCCACCTAATTAATGTGATTCAAAAAATTATTTTTAATTCCAGTACAAATGTTCCTTTAATTAAAAATGACATAATTTTTTTTATCTCATTTTTAATTAAATAAGAAAAAATTGTGTCGTAGAATAGAAGTTTTAATTAGAATAAAAATGAATAGATCAACACATTTAGAATATAAATAATAGCTGAATATTAAATCAGCAAAAATTTTAAATGCTTAGAGAAATAATTTAATAGTCATAAACAGTTTCTGGCAAAAAATATTTTAATTTATGTTTTCCTTCTTCAGAATTTAGTTTAATTTAATTCCCCTGATTGCTATAGCTTCTCCTAAGGATGATGTAAATTTGATAACAGTTAATTACTTATCACAACTTAATATAAAAAAATCTATAAAAAAATTTTAATTTCTTAAAATTTTAAAGTCTTTGAAATTTTATATTCCGCCTTACACTAAAAGTTGTCTAATATTAAAAAATAAATTTCATAAGTTATAAATTTGTATAATAATTTTCTTACCAAAAGATTTGGGCAACAATGCGAACGTGAAAACCAGACTACCAAAAACTATATTCATTTTAATGCTTGACTAGACTCTTGATTTATTAGAGAACTCATATTATATACTAGCCACTATCTCCTTTATTATGTCTTATTATAATATATAAATAATAATTCTTATTATTCACAACCCTGAAAGCCTAATCAAATTTTACTTTACTACTTAGAGAAACTTGGTTCATAAAAATTGATCATTTAAAACATTTAAAATATCAAATTAAAATAGTTTAACTGAAAATTCAATTAAATCTTTTTTATATTTTATTATCACAATTATATATTATAAATAAAGAATCTGCCAGCTATGCACGGCTGCTGCATTTCTCTCACATTTGAGGGATCGGATCGTATAAGGGCGTAT
The DNA here is from genome assembly GCA_010014905.2 of Druon quercuslanigerum. Classification (NCBI taxonomy): domain Eukaryota; kingdom Metazoa; phylum Arthropoda; class Insecta; order Hymenoptera; family Cynipidae; genus Druon; species Druon quercuslanigerum. The sequence continues at coordinate 13,815 of JAAAKG020157711.1, read as the reverse complement.
AGAATTTTCTCGTGCAAAATGATAGTCCCCTGGAGGCTTTGCAACAAATTTTTATTTTAAAATTTTTGAAGGACATATTTGGACGTGAAATTTTATTGTGCATCTTAATTCATCTAGACAAAAAGTTGAAACTCTTTTAGTTTTTGAAATAAAACCAAAAAACTGACTTTTTCGAAAAACTTCATTTAATCCGTTTTTCACTTTAACTCTTGCTCAGTGCTTCAGGTTCTGAATTTTGTAAATGGAAATTTTAGGGAATGTGCTTTAAGATTTCCTTCGATTGACAATATGATAGAAATTCAAAACCGTTGTTTTCAAAAATTATTATTGATTTTTTTTTATGCTCGGCTTGAATCGAACATTTGTAACTTCCAGAGTTTCTTTTAGCGAGGGAATTTTAAGCAGGCAAATACTTCGCGCGACAAAAATTTGGAGAAAGGTCTGGTGAAGTCTTTTGAAAAGTTTCAGATTAAAATATTTAATAGTTTAGGAGTAGTTATGATTTTAGTGAACGTCAGCGCTGGATATGATCTTATAAAATTTTTTAGTGAATAACAGTTAAAAAATAATAAGTTAACAAAATATTCATGAATATTTTAAATTTTAAATGTATTTTTCCGGTTACTTTAGATTTAAATGTAGGATACTTTAATGTACACCTAATGCTTACACCAACATTCGGCTTAACTCGTAAGCCACCTTGAACATGCATTTTGAAAACAAGCTTATGCACGAATTTTCTAACACTTTCTCTAAATCTATTTAAAAAATAAAACAGATCAGTTAGTCCTCTACTATGATCTGGACAGTGCACATTAAATTGAATTTTAAGCCTAATAAAGCTAAATATCTCACGAAAACACCAGCGCGGACGTTCACTAAAATCATAAATACTCCTAGACTATTAAATATCTTGATCTGAATTTTTCCAAAAAATTTCATTATATCTTTCTCTGAATTTTTTTTGCGAGAAGTATTTGCCTGCTTAAAATTCCCTCGCTAAACGAAACGCTGGAAGTTACAAGTGTTCTATTCGCTCCAAACATCAGAAAAAAGTTATTAATTATTTAAAAAAAAAACAGTATTGAATTCCTATAATATTGTCAATCGAAGGACATCCTAAAGCACATTCCCTGAAATTTTCATCAAAAAATTTCGAAAACTGAAGCACTGAGCACGAGTTAAAGTGAAAAACGAATTAAAATCAAGTTTTTAAAAAAAGTAAGTTTTTTGGTTTTATTTTGAAAAATAAAAATGTTACAACTTTTTGTCTATAGGAAAAAATATGCACAATCAAATTCCACGTCCAGATATAGCCTCCAGGGGACTGTGATTTCTCACAAGAAAATTCTATAGGCCCTTATACGATCCGGCCCCTCATTCATGCATAAACTTTTTAAAATTAAAGTTTAAATGGTCGACAACTAATTTTTTATTGAGAATTCTCTTTTGTTAAAGCTCCTTCCACTGTAAATTTTTCTGAGCTATATTCAACACTTTTACATCAAGCGTATTGTATTCTCTTTTTTCTTCGTGCCACGTGTCGTTTTAACAAAAAATTAATCTCTTTATTTCTGCTCGTCTCATCTAAAAATGATTATGAACAAATTTGTCGATGTTTTTTTGCTGAACAACTTTCGTCTAATAATTTTTTTTTGTACTTAATGACGTTTGTCAAAAAATTTACTTTCTCCATTGTAATTAAGTTTTTTACGAATGAAACAAAAACTACCAAAGCTATAAAAAAGTCATTAATAACAAATTTTCAGATATTTTTTGGCTGCATAATCTTTTTTGCTGTCTTGCACAGTTTGACGGCAAAATGGATTGTTTTTTCCATTATTTTGAATCTTAAAAAAAGCTGGTCTCCAAAATTTTGAAAATGTTTTAATTTTTTGAATTTTGGTTAAAAATGGCGAGTTTACCAAAAGCCAATTTTAAAGTTAACTTTAGGACAAAGGTTCTGATCTTGCCGCCGATGGTTGCTTTAGTTATTAAAATTTTATAATTAAATAATGGACGGGAAACATTTTTTGTCTCAAAATAAATCAGGACCAAAGGAAAGAATAATCTTTTTCATAACAAACACCCCCTCACCTTTTTCCAGATGAGGAACTGAGCTAATTTTTTTTAAAGTTCCGTCACAAAGCAGTTATTAACTTTTTTTTTTGCTTTTAGATATTTCGGTTTTTCTCTTTAATTAAAGAATTTAATTTCAATTGATCCCAAAAATATCTGGCTGCCCGAACGTTATTAATTTTTCCTTTGATTTATTTTAAAAATAAGTTTTGTGCTGGAGGCAGTTGTAATAATAAAGAATGCAATTACAACGAGAATATGTATAAAAGGATGCAAAAACCATATACTGTAAAAGGACTACTGTAGTTAAGATGGAGGAGGGGGGGGGGTCGAAAAGTTTTGAAAGTAAAAGAGGTGTGAGAGACTAGTTTCTTGCTTCAGAAAGTTTTTACATTAAAGTTTGAAGATAACTGAGTCGTGGTAGCCGAGTTTGCAGAAGCCCTGTAAGACACGCTCAAATTCCTAGGAAAATACGTAAAAAAGAACCAATTAGAAATAAATGTAGCAAAAACAAAACTTATAATATTTAGACAAGGACGCAGAAGGGGAAAAGAGGAAGCATGGAGTAGCAGTGAAAATGAAATTGAGATAGTAGAAGAGCTTAAATACTTGCAATTTGAGTTTTCGTCTTTCAGCATCTATAACAAATATTAACGTTGTGACGTTGAAAAATATTTGCAAGTCACAAGATTTAGACTATTATGTTTTTCTTGATTAAAAATAATTTCGTTATTTTACTCCCGCCAATATAGAAGATTCTCAGATTTCCAAGACATGGGTTAATTATTTAAGATAGTTTAAGATAAAGAATAGATTCTGTCTCTGTTAATTTCTTTGTTATATGTAACAATCGAAATTAAGACTATTCCGAAGAATTCTGAAGACTCCATACCTAATAAGAGACTTCAAGAAGCAAGTGGGACGCCTTTTGTTAGTGGGAGTGACTCTAATTATCTCAAATTTTCTCGCCAATCATACTGCTGTGTACCAACCTGTTGCTATCCTTCTGATCACACTTCAATACTTGTGGAACATCTTGAAATGCTACTAGGATCAAAGTTTTCGTCTGACACTTGATTTTCTAATTAACTTATTCGCCTTAGAGCAAAATTCATGATCTCTTTGGTTGGAAAGGCTTATGGTGAATCCCTGGCAACGGGAGTGGGCCCTCTTTAGCTCAGGGGTGGGTATCACTGAGAACGTTGCTAGTGCTATGATTTCTAATTTACAGTCTGTAACATAAGAACATAGTCACTGTTGTGAGAATATAAAAATACCCAATAAAAAAATTCTTTTTAATATCGTTTTATTAAGTCGAAAACTTTCATGTAAATACATCAGTAGCAGGTCCAATCACCTTCAGCGTCAATAATAGCTTGGCATCTTCGAGGCATACTTTGGACGAGATTTTTCGCGTATTCTTCTGAAAAAGACCACAAAATTTTGTGAATTCGGCGAACAAATGCTTCAAGTTGCACGGTTGGTTCTTCGCAAGGTTCATCTTCATTTAAAGGTTCAAACGTTTTCAATTGGATTGGCATCGGGCGGCTGAAAGTCACGACACCATTTTTCTCTTTTCACAAGCGACAGGCCTTGCTTCGATGTGTCGGGTCGTTGTCCTTCTGGAGAATTTTGGAAAAATGCTGAGAATAAAATGAAAACAATAGTCAGCTGATTCACTTTCCCGAAACGTGAAGGACAATACTGCCCTCTGTACGAGAAAAAAATCACTTCATTCTACGTCACCGATCGCGAGTAATCATGACCACGCTCTTATGTAACAGATTATAGATTGAGTCTTAGTAGGATTTTTAGCAATTAGCTTGGTTTCTCATATACTAGGGATGGGATATCTTGGACATTAGCTCAACATAATTTGGACCAAACTGGTTTAGGAATTACCACCAAAAACAGAAGATACTATTTTGGTGGGCCCAGTATTTTCTTAGTAGTCACATCTCTGAGAGTCTGTTTCTCGTATTTCTAACTTCCCTAGGAACGCTAATCACAAAGTCCCATTTCAACCAATAATGATTAAGACAGTTGTCAAAGAAGAAAACTACGCTGGAAGAATTCTCATTGTTCGTCTAGCAGCTTCTCGAGCAACGCACATTTAGTTGTATAGTAAATTTTAAAAATGTTTGTCCTTGAAGTTTATTTTGGTGTTAAGTGTAATCTCTTTGAAGATCTAGGTACCCAGTGAATAAGCCAACAATTTGTTTCAATTTCCTGAAGAAAGTTTCATTAAAATAGGGTGGTGTTTTTGTTTTAGTTGCTTGCTACTTTCTTTAGTTTAATTGGCACACTACTTATGAAATATCCTTGAATGGATCATTTGATCTGTAAATTATTGTAAAATTTTTGAATAATTTATTTTTTCCTGTCAATTATCTATTATTATTTAAAATGTCCATATATTTTTGTTGTGGAATGATTTTTGTGGTGTAACCTCTTAAAGGAGAGTATAGTTTTGTTGATAAATTTCGCTATACCTGAATGTCTGGTCTTGAAAAACTAGACGAAAGATCATATTTTCTTTTTTTTTAAATTAGTTAATTCTGCCATTTTGTCATAAATTCCGCCAACCTCTTTAATCGATTGTTTTCGCCCCTATCTCTCTTTGAACTCAAAATAAATTTTGACCTAATTGATTTTATCTTTTAAAATAATTTTATCTCATTTATGAATGATCCATTCGGGATCTGGTACCCGCAGTTTAATTGTCTTATTATCTGAATATAAGATAAGTATAAAAATGTAAGTATGCTTCAAATTAGTGTAGTTTTGTTCTCGAGCCAAGAAAATCGGTTATCTCGCTCGACTTCACTCGTCTCCCAAAAGGTTTTTTGTTATGTTCTGCTCGGTGAATATTTTGTTTTGATCGTGTCGGATCGTCGCGGCATCTATTTTTTTTAATTTTGTCACTTTAAATGTTAAATATTGGTTACTTTGAGAAAAAAAATATTCTCTATAAATAAAAACGAATTTACTTTTATTTGTCATTATAAAATAAAAAAACAATTTACTTGACATGTGTCAAATGTACTCTACATCGGTTGGTTAAACTAATACTTTCGGGAAACGAGACGATCCAAAACGATAAATTGGACAATTGGACGAGACACTTTCTCGTTTACTCAAAATATGAAAGAAGTCAATTTTTATTAAAAAGTTTTTCCTTACGCAAATAACTGTTTACCTAAAACTTATATATTGTCAAATCATCTGATGTAGACTCACACAATTTAATTTCTTTTCTTTATTTATATATTTTATGATATGAATAAGATTGGAAAATAGGGATATCAGATTTTAATTTCATTAAATTGTCTTCCAACAGATATTCCTAAGAATTATATATCTTTCAATAAATTCAAATTAATATTATAATTTAAATGCCTATAAACAATTAAGATAAAGCAATTTAAAATTTTAGCCACTTCAGTAGAAAAAAATTGACTTTTGACTCTAAATGGCTTGAGACTAAGTGATAAGTTGTTCTTGATGTGTTTTGATTCCGAAAAATGAGATTGAAAAATGTGAAATACTAAGAATCATTTTCTTCGTTGCCGAAAATGAATCTGTAAAATTTTCGGACAATGGCTTTTTTCATTCTAAAGGGTTATAAAATGACAAAATATACATTGTGAAATATGTCGAAGAATATCGAAATATTCTATCAGATTTAAAGATAATTTTTTATATTTTTAAACATTTTTCAAAATTTAAGGAAAAATTCTAGTCAGTTCAAAAAATATCCAGGGATTTGAGAAGTTTTACATTGATTAAAATTATTTTTAATCTTAAAAGGATTTTAAAAAATGTATCAAATATTTCTTTAAGTATCTCAATCTCCTGAATGTTAGAAACCTGTTGTAAACTGTCTTTAATTAATTATAAATTTTAGTAAAATCCTCTAAACTATTAATAATTTCTTCCAAATTCAGTAAATTATTTCTGATGGAATATAAAATACAAAAAATCTAATTTAAGCTTGAAGTTAAGTATACAGAAACACTTTAACCAGTTAATAATATTTCAAGTTTAATTGCATTATAAAATTTTTAATGAATAATAATCCTAATATTTATTAATTAAAAAGTAACTAAGAAAATGTTACATTTTGCAACCATTACGACAAAAGTCCTGACATTCGAATTTATAGCTTTAGACCTCGGTGAGGAAATATTGCAGAATTTTGAATTGAATTTCACCAAACACAACTTTTAGTACCTTTACTTGGAAATACATTACGAGTAAATTAATTATTTTCAGTAATTTGGAAATAATCATGAGTAGTCTGAAGCAGAAGATTTAACATTAACTTATTTCTGAGACTCTCCGGCTAAAGCAGAAGATTTAATATTATCTCCTTGCTGCAACTGTTTAACCAAAGTAGAAGATTGGGTATCAGCTTGTATCTGAGGCTGCTTGGGGGAATCAGAAGATTCAGTATTAGATTTTTGTTTCCACTGCATGGCTGTAGTATTAAATTGATTTTTAGTTTGTATCTGAGGTTGTCCTGCTAAAGTAGACTTTTGACCTTTTTCTTCTAAGTATCTATCATAACTGAAAGATTCAGCATTAGCTTGAAGAAGCTTCATTTGCGTCGGCGGGATGTTGAAACGATAGTGTTGAGCTATTTTTGCTGTCATTGGAAGTTTTTCGTGGGTAATTGGGCGTATTATAACCATGTGCTTTTGCTTATCAAACATTGGTCGAAGAATACCACTGATCTTGACACCGATATAGTATGCATCATCTTTCACTAATTGATAATTTTCGGTTTCTAGTGGTTTAAGGTCACCATGATCATCTTCATAGAAATGGATATCAATAGTTTTATCATTTGGTGGATGGGGTGACAGTGAACGGCTTACTGTAAAAACAAATAGAAACTAATTAATTTATGACCATTACGACTAGGTAAAGATCAACAACGATATTTAGATAAAACTTTCTTTTATTTCGGGTCAGTGCAGTCACGGTTTAAAAGTTTAATGAATAAATAAAAAAATTATTTGCTTTACATGGTCCTAGGCATTCCTTTTTTTCGTGGCAGGCACTCTAGACGTATTTTATAGATCTCTAATATAAAATTTATCACAATGGGAAAAAGAAAAAAGGAGGAGACTCAGCAGCTTATTGCCATTCCCTATGATCTTCAGTTAATGAGAAGATGGAATATACAAATTCAAAAAATCCAAAAAGCTTATCATAACAATTAAGAAGTTGTAGAGAGATGCAAAGAAAGCAAACAGAAGGTGTCACGTAGTTTCTGGTTCTGATTTGTCGATTAAATTTTGGAATGAGTAATTTCTAGGGCTTTAAACTGAATTTTATCAATAAGCTTTTAATTCGACTTCAGATGGCATCCTGTATCACGATTAGGCACACGACAAATCGCGTAAAAGGAACTATCCTATTATGCAATATATTCTTCTTAATTGTGGGTTCAAATTCAATAGAAAACATTGGTTAAAGCAAAAAATATTTTCGTTTATAACCTCTTTCTTAATATGACATGCAACCTGTCAGAATTCAATTGGTCCTAACTGAAATTTTCTACATATGCCAATACGTTCAATGTGGGCTCTAGCATAGTTAAAGTATTCGATCTACTTAAAACTATTTCTTTAAAGGCATTGTTTTTCATAGGTTCATTGGTTATAAAATTATTGGTTGTAACCTAAAAAGAAATCTATATGAAGGCGGGCCGATGATTCTAGGATAAAAAGAATTTCTATGCTGCTAAACAAATAAGCCTAACATAAAAAATATATTTTACGAGCTTTAAACTATATGTAAAACACCGTCTTATTTTTCTAGCAAGACATATTCATTTCTTCCTATTAACTTGCTTGAATATTACTCATTAGTACTCATTCCAGGGATCAATGAGTCGCTTCGAGACAAGGAAAGCTATCAATGTGCATTGCAGCATCAGGAAAAGCGTTCGCTACTATTCTGGATACACCTAAACCTGAAAATCATTGAGGAGCTGACAAAATATTATTTCTGCAACCTATATAAAATTCATGCAAAGTGGGACGATGGTCGTGGGAGCTAAAGCGCAGGCTCTGGATCCACTCTGTCGGCTTGCGGGTTCGATTCCCGCCTCGCACTCTGGAAGAGCCTCGGTTGCTCATGCGGTCAACATTAGCCTAGCAAGGGAGTTGTTCATCTCAGGAGAGTCGTGGGACCGGTACCTCTAGAGAAAAAGGTTCTCTAAGTACTTTAGGCTGTTGCTATTGGTGGTTCGGAACCCACCTTGAACTGTAAGTCCCCCTCCCACCACCAAAAAGGGTGTGGAAGGTATGTTAAGGAATAGGAAGAAGGTGAAAGAAAAATGTAAACCCTTAGGGGACACATGAGAAGCTTCCACTAACTAACTAACTATAAGATTCATGCATTACACTGTGAGACTTGTTTGAAGAAGAAACTGTCACCAGAATAAAGCTGGTTTTGGTTAATTACAATCTCCCTCTCAAAAAAGGTTTAGCTCTTACTATTCTGGATAGGTTTTTGTTTTGCTTCTATCTTGTCAAAAATGTTAAATTAACTAGGCTCGTCGATCGCAAATCGAATAATTTAAGATCCGTGAAGGTCAAGCCTAAAATGGCTACCGAAAATGTAAAGGTCGTGCTTCGTTATCCAAACCAAAACAATTTTTTAATACGAGGTGACTTGAAATCGTCAGACTCCTCATCAGAATGTTGCAAAGAACGTCGAATCCTATAACCTTGTCAACCTCAGTATTAGTTGAACCCTGCCAACAGGTACAATAAAATTTTAGGTAGAAATTAATATTTCAGAAATTATAGTCACTGATACACTAAGGTATTTTATACGAGAATTAAAAGCATTTCTTTTGCCGAATTTTCTAGTTCTGAAACCTGACGGAGCCTTGCGCGGTATCTTGTATCTTTTAGTTATTTATCCTAATGATCGTTTTTTAGTTCACCAAATGCACTTTCTGAGCATAAAAACACCAGAAAAATTGCTAAATTACCACAAACTTTAGGGGCTTTAATCAACAGGGAGAAGAGACAGCTTATTCCAAGTAATATTTCTCAATATTTGGTTTATATCTCCAACTTTTTCGAAATGGCTCTAAAGCTTCTTACATAAAAATATTATCTATTTTAATCATAATGAAAAGTTTCAGGAACGGACAAAATTAAAAATTTAATACTTTTCTAAATGCATCGGTTTGATCTAATCTTGTTGCCCTGCTTTTTCTTACGGAGTTGGTAATATACTAAAGACTCTAAGAGACAATACAGAATTGTGAGTTCTTTCTTAACTATAGAAGCTTTGATGTTTCAATCATCGTAAAATTAATTAGGAAAAATCTATTATGGTTAAAAACTAATATAATTTCAGGGCTTAATTTTCCGAAGAACGTTAAATGTCATCTGAATATTTAAAATTGCTTGCCATACTGGCTAGGGTGCTCTCTGCGTTTTCGAAAATTTCAAAGGTTTTTGACTGAAGATAAACTTTATCTAAACTTTAATCATTAAATTCGTGTGATGTTCTATTCAAAACAGACATGTCTAAATGTCCTAAATTCATGTTCTAATGTCTTATCAGATGTTTTGTAAACTGGTAAGTCCAAGAGAGGGAATTTTTCGTTTCTTTAGTTTCCATGATGAACAGGGTATTAGGACTTAATCAGTTCACGAAATTAGAAAACTTGTTTAGCTCATCTAGTAAATGTCCCCAGATGCAAATGTGTCATTAGCGTAACAGAAAAAAAGTTCCGGCAAAAGCTAGAATCGGCTGAAGATTGTAGTTTCTAGATGTCCCATACAGATGTTTGCTATTGAAGGTCAGATTAAAGATCCCATTGCTGATCCTAAGTTTTTCAATAAGAATTAATTATTAAAATAGACGTGGATATTTTTTAGACCATGTCCTATTGTTTTTGTGAGATCGAAGGAGGAAGTTGAGAAAGATTCAATAATATGAATTGTATCAGAGATCAGTACTTTCTTCACTGAAGATACTAAGTCGATACTCTCTAGGATATCTTAGGCCTGAATGTGAATCTGTTGTTTCTTTTCGATTAAGTCAAATGAGTTTTGGATGTGACTAATAAATTTCCCTGTAAAGGATTCAGTTCTTTGTTGAGGAAGCGTGTTAGGTTGTTAGTTGGTGAAATTGTTCTGGCGACCGGTCTGAGTGAAATGTTGTTTTTGTGGATTTTTGGAAGTCCGTAAAGTATTGGAGAGATGGGATTAGTAGAAATTGTTTTAAATATTTTTATGCTTCCAAGTTTAGAGTCTTTTAAGAACGATTATTGTTTTGTTGACTATTGTTTTTGTGGAGTCTTATTTAATTGTTTTGCATGTATCGTCAGTTGGAAGGTTCATGATTTTATTACTATAGACTTCTTATGATAACTGTTATGTTGCCTTTGTCAGCAGGTAATATGATTTCTTTATTTCGATTGAGTTCTTTAATTGCTGTTTCTCTTTGTCTTGTTAAGTTTTTGAGGAGGGAAGTTGGACCTGGCGTAAAGAATATATATTGTGGCTTCCAAATTACTGATGATATTTTCTTTTGGGATTTTGAAGAGAGCTTTATATCTATTCTCAAATATTTATTTATCCTTTAGCCAAACAAATAATAAATGTATGCATTATGGATCATGCAGAAAGAATTCTAGCTCTTCAGCTGTACACGTTTTCAGGTTGTCCTCTAAAAAATTATTTTTCTGTGCCTTTCCATCTGTTGTAATTATTGTAGAGATCCTTAACCAAACAAAATCTAAGAAATATAAGGCTATTGTAATTATTCGGAACTGTCTGTTCATAGAAGAAATTCATTTAATGCTAAACATGAGTTTCCTACTTTCTTGCTTGAGGGCACAACTTTCACTTTGAAGAGACCTTACCTTGGTGGCCGGTTTGTTGTTCAGCAAGCTCTAAGAGTAAAAGAAATTAAAGAAATCTCGCTTCAAATATCTGTGGCTTCTATTAAAAATTCATGGTTGAAAAACTATGATGTGGCTCTTAAGAAACGGTGTACCTTTCCGCTACACCATGAAGAAGTCCTTATAAGTGATGATAGAACACAAAGTGCTTTTAAAGGAATTTCGAGTTTAAGATAAGCTTGCTCTGATACAGCCGTACCTAAAATGCGAAAATAAATCTAAATTATTGTTGTTCCAAACCGATTAATCCTGGCTTGAACTTTCAAGATTTGTCCAAAAAGTTTTTAAAGCACCTAGCTCTCCCTACAGGTTATAGAATAAAAACTGTTCCTTCTATCAATATCAGTAACATAAAAAGAGTCTTCAACAGCTCTTGAATCTTAATAGAAAGCCTCAGAAACTTTAAAAATTCTACTGGGAAATTATTTCTCTCTCTCAGAAAACCTCATCAAGATACATCAGTGCAGACCATGAATCATTGGGTGAAGAATATGTTAACAAAAAGAAAATAGCGACAGACATCTTTTTCGCACATGTTACGCGATATGCAGCTAGTTTTGCCGTTAAAAATTTTGGAATTCATTTGGATTGGATTAGAAAGACATCAGGCTAGACTAAAAATTCAACGACGTTGGCTAGATATTGCGATTGTCCTACCGCACTACAATTCCAACTATTTATACAAAAGCCTACCATTCGCTAATTATGAATTGAATTTCCATACTTAACCCTATCTTGAATCAAAAAGTTTCCTTTAGACTTTATTACTTTAATATAAAAGTATCAAATCTTATTCCTTTTTGCGAGTGTCACAAATAAAATAAGTTGTTGCATTTCTTGTTGCTATCAACATCTACCATTTGACCTTCAAGTGAAAATACGAAATACAATTTATTCATTAAATAAGTTGATGATTTTGAAACCCCCTTGTAGAGATATTACTGACTTACGGAATAAAAGATACCAGGTGTACTAATTTAAATAATTGAAAAAAGTTTTCGGATTTTTATCCGAATTTCAACTATCGTCATGATCTAGGAATGTTTTTGAAAAATCTGACATTTATTAGGTACAATCTTAAAAGCATTTTCTTTCATGAAGGCTAATAAAACTTAGAGAATGTTTACGCTTTCTCGAGGAGTATAGGTTTTACTTTATAAAGTTTCTATTTACAGTAAGTTATATAAATAAAGTTTTCCTAAGATGCTTACGAAGATTAAAAAAGAATGTTTCATTTTTCAGATACTTTCGAAAAAAGTAAAAAAATATTGCAATATGGTAGTTCTAAGTGAAATAATTAAGCAATAAATAAGAAATAAAATAATGTAAAATATGAAAAAAATAATGTCATATTTGAAAAAAAGTTTTTCTTAAAAGCTCATCAGTCAGCCCACCATGGGAAAAAATATAACCTATCGATTAAAAAAAAACCGTTTCGATATCTTCCCTTTCGTAAACTCTAAATTTGCAACAGTCAAAATTTGCCCAATTAACTAAATCAAGCATAATGTTACACTGATGATATAATTCAAAATTAATCATTTAATCAGAGAAAGTAAAAGTTTAGAATTTCAAATAATTCAATGTGACTCGCCAAATTAGTGAAATCTACATAATAAAAAATTACAAATGAATGATTACATAAGAAAAATGGCAATTTGCATCATTTAAACTTTAAAACCTTGAACTAAACAAAAAACATAAAATCCAATTATTTATTTTAAATGTTTTAAACCTTTTGGTTCTAAACTTTATCTTGTTTTGTCGAAAATTCATATTTTCGAGTTTGAAAATCAAACTCTAACGTAGAAAATTCATCTTTTTTGCATCAAAGTTTAATAATTTTCTTAGAAAATTTAAATTTAGTTTTGAAGTTTAATTACTTTGTTAAAAAGTCATTTTTTAGTTGAAGTTTTATTATTGTGGTTCTAAATTAATTTTTTTGTAAAAAACTTAAGTATTGAGAATTAGTTTTTTCAAGAAAATAAATTTTGTAAACTGAAGAATGTACTTTTATGAAGACCAATGTACTTTTATGTTTTTGGGGTCGCTAAAACCGAATATGACCTCAGAATTGCTTTATCAGGTCAGGATTTTTTTCTACCCTCAAAATAAGGGCTCAGATTTACTGAATTTAAGGTAATCCACTAAAAACAAATGTTTTTTTCTCCAGAAACGAGGCCAATGCACCCTTATGTTTTTGCGGTCGCTAAAATCAAATATGACCTCCGAATTTAGTCAGCATTTTTTTCTTACCTTAAAGTAAGAGCTCAAATTGGCTGAATTTAAGGTATTCAGAATTATATCAATCCCTACAAAAAATTACGACGTTGAATCATCACAAAATGCAACAGAGTGCCAAAACCTAGTAACTGTTCACTGTTTAAATCCAATATGACCAAAAAAATTTCGCACCCTTATCCATCGCCGTAAAAACTACCCCTTTAAAGGGTTGTATCGTTCACAAATGTATATCTCTGTTATATGATGCATTGAACATGTTGTATTTTATGAATATGTTATGAGCTGTTCAGTCGCTATCCCCAAAAATGTCCAACCTTTTTCACCCCTAAAAACCACCCCTTCTGAAGGAATGAAATTTAAAGAAAATGAAACTTCACTTTTATGACTTTGAGAAACAAATTTGTGGACGCACAAATTTTTACTTCTTAACGTTCTCAAGAACTACCCCCGGATAGGGTTGGTTATCTTATATTTAAATTATTCACAATTTCATAGTTCAAAATTCATTTATTGTTTTTTTTCTTGTACAGATAGATTCTAACTAGTCTGCT
>JAAAKG020157700.1:0-29936 GCA_010014905.2 Druon quercuslanigerum | reverse complement strand
GTGTCATTTGCTTTGTTTTAGTTAAATTTAGAATTTGAAAATTAGAATTCTAACTTTGTTGGTATTATTTTAAGATCGGTCTTTGTTAATTTATTTCGGTTATTTTTTCTGACCCATGAAAGGTCTGGCGCCCGACTTTAATTTTGTATGTTTGTAGAATAAAGTTATCTTAAGGTTACGGTGCCGAAGGTATATTATTTCTCTCTCTCTCTCTATATAGAAGAGAATAATATTACAAGACATATTTGTGCCAAACATTTTAAAATCTATAAAAAAGCAGTGTAACAAAAGTTTTAGGCACACATTTTATGTTGTTTTTGAAAAGTGGCGCAATTAGGTTACAAAAGTGATATTCTTTAAATCTCGTAAATCGGTCTAATTGTATGCTCTGACTAAGTTATAAATACAAAATGAGGTACACTACGGATCAAAGAGTAGTGTATTTGTTAAAGAGGATATACTCTGAAGAAATGATAAGAATGAGTAAGGTCACACATTTTACCGCCAACATTAAAGGGATTGAAAAGTTAGGGCGAACATATGTCAAAAATATGAAAGAATAGAAAAGGATAGACTAAAACAGCTAATAGATAAACCTAGTTGCAACATATGTGATTGAAAGAACATACGTTTAATTATTTTAACAAAGATGTAGAAAAGTGTTAACGTGAACGACATAGAAAAGTAAGACTTGAAGAAATAAATAGAATACCTTTAGTTTAAAAGATATATAAAAGGATTGCCGAGAATAAACAATTACGGAATACTGAAATAAAAAGAGAGTTATATGTACAAAAACACAAAAACATTTAGACATGAATAGATGATGTATAAATATTCTGGTATGGAAAAGAATAAGTTATTAATAAAGACACACAGATATTTACTTTAAGAAGGGGATAGAAGAATGTAAACCTGTATTGACGAGGTTACACAATAGGGTCTTTAAAAAAGACATAAAATTTAAAAGAAGAGCATGATAAAATGTGCAAACTATTTTTATTTAGAAAATACAGCTAGGTAAAAAATTCTAAAATACTAAAAAAAAGCCATGAATATTGGCGAGGGATATAATGTGAACGGGAAAAAATAAAATTATTGTGAAGTATGGGCGTTAAGTATTGACAACGGGATATAAAATATCGGCCCGCTTTGCGCTCGATAGTACAGACAGACACATTCCTAAAAACTTGTTTTTCGGATTCAGGGGGTCTCAAAACGTGGAAATTTGACCAAAATTAGAAAGATCAAATTTTATTGAACTTCTCTGATGAGAATGTACAAATTAATTAATTTGTCACGAATCATTTTGGATAGTTCTATTTATAGTTTTAATCGTTAAAAATAGCATTAAAAACATACGAAACCTACATTTTTTTAAACCTCCCACACACAACGAAAAAAAATTAAGAGAACAAGGTTGTAATGAGAATGTGCCCACGCAGCGGGCAGATTTTTTTCATTGTTAATGATGTTTTTCACAATTAAAGCTAAAACTACGTATCCTATCACAAAGTGATTGATAAATGATTTGTAGATCTTTCTCAAATTCATCATTTTCGTTAAAACGTCTTTTACCCTAATTTGCATAGTTTGGCCAAAAAAGTGTAGATTTTGGATTTTCCATTATTTTTTATGCCGTCAAAATTTGAATTTTCGATTTTTCAAGATGATTCCAAAAGTTTTTATGATAATCTTTAAGGGCATTCCAAAAGCAACATTTTTCTTCTCTTGACTTTTTTTATATCGTGCGTTATTTGACTTAAAATGTTCATTTTCGTGTGATTTTTGGTATTTAGTAAATTCTATAACTGGTAATTTCTGTTTTTTTAGTCATTAGGATCCATTGTTTTACTTTTTAAATTCTATGAATATCTGTACAGGGAATTTTTGAATTTTAAAAAAAGTGGTCCCAACAATTTTCAAAATGTGCTCACTTTTTAAATTTTTATCTAAAATGGCTGGCTAACGAACTTGACCTCTAATTTAGGACACTAAAAGAGTGTACCAAAGGGTAACTTAATAGAAAATTTTCTTCAAAAGTTATTGTGGAAACAGACAGACACACAGACATACATAGAGATATATAGACATAAGAACATACAGCCAGATACATTCGTAAAAACTTGTTTTTCGGGTTCAGGGGGTCCCAAAACGTGGACATTTTACAATAACTGGGGAGGTCAAATTTTACACAAATCGTAATACCTACTATGATGAGAAAGTAAAAATATACATAAATAGGCGAGGGTTAGGTCCAACGTCGCGGATGCTTCTTCCAGCGTTTATTTCTCGATCGCATGTATACGACCTTTTTTGCCAGGTCCATGAAATATTGCACATTCGACGTGCTACTTTTACACTAGTCGAACTGGGTGTGCGTCATGTCTGGGTGCTGCATACAGCGACCGTAACGTAACCTAGACCAGCGATTCTTAAACTTTTTTCGCTCTTTCTGGGGAGTGGAAGGGTCAAACCCTCAAATTTTTTCACAATACTGGAACTCAAGAGAGACACTGAACGCCTGTCGTTAATTCTCGGTTGATTGCTTCGTGTGACTTTTCCGTTGATAGAAAATTAGAGCCGTTTGAGAAAAATGAAAATTAGGTAAAATATTAATAAATCAAACTTTAATAGACTACATTAGATTATTTGGATTATGAAAGAAACATTAAAGAAGATAGAAGAAAATCGGATAATAACTTCAAGAGTTATAGCACTATTGTTACATTCAGAAGATTGGTAAATTTTTCATTTATTAGGTCGGATATTAATCGATTTTCAAGAACTTTGTTTTCATTTACTTTAAATTATATCACGAAATTCATACAACTAATTAAAAACTAAATAAGCTCAGTCTTTATAATTTTAGTTATTATAATTTCGTAACAATGAAAGGGTCATTTGCCATAGGTATACGAATCTGGCCCTATGCTCGCACCGGGGAGCCTGCCAAGCTACCCGGCCCGGGGTGACTACTCCATGCCGGCGGTACTAGTTTGGGAAACACTAACTGCCGCTACGTGTGAATTTCTATAGTTCCTGGTAACTTTTAGAAATAGTTTCGGTGTATAAATACTCTGAAAATGTATACTTATTGGAAATAGTTTCCAAAAATTAGACCCACAGTTTTTTCCTAAAAAAATAAAGCTAACCCCCACTTCTAAAAAAATCATCTATTTTGTTAAATATTCCTGTAATTACACAAGAGTTCTAGAGTTCTAAAAACAAAATAATTTCGAGCTGTCGGAGTAGTACTAACAAAAAGTCTAACAACATTTTTCAATAAACTCAAATTCCAAAAGCCTACAGCACTTTACACATACACAACAGTTTTTGAAAACATTTTAAGGGGTTTCAGGAGTTGTGATAATAGTTCTGGTAGTCACCTTAATAGATCAACAAAAAAATTCAAATTTTATCATAATCACAAAAACCAAAAATATACTCTTGGTTGCAGTGGTGCCTTTATACTTCTTCTTTCAACGGTAAAGTAGTATGGTTCCGATGATTTTAAGAAACAATCGGAAAAAAGATTGCTGCAGATCACTGCTCTATCTGCACGGAGAGAAATTTCAGAAGGTTAATTCACGCAAGCGCGTGATTTTAGAGCTGCAATTTTCTACGTGATTTAAAGTCTCGGACTCTGTAATCTAAGTTCATAGCATTCGAGACCTGAGAGCAAAGAGGCGTGGCCTCATGTCTGAGCTTCGAGACTTATTCTTTAACAGCAAGGGTTCAAATTTTGAGATCAAGGAAAAATGTTATCTGACTTCTTGATTGTACTATCCCGGCGGCTGCCAGAACTATGAACATAACTCCTGTTACTTTAAAAATGTTGAGTTTCAAAATTGTAAGGTATGTGTAAAGTGCTTTAGGTTTTTGGATTCTGATCTTATTGAAAAATATTATTAAACTTTTTTTTATTATTATTCCGGGGGCTACCAGAACTCAGATCAGAACTGCTGGAACTCTCAAAATTTTGAATTTTGAAATTTGTGGGTATGTGTAAGTCTTGTAGGCTTTAGGAATTTATGTTGATCGTAAGACGTTAGAATACTTTTTTACAGAACTATTCAGAGGACTGCCAGGACTCTGATCAGAACTCCAGGAACTATCAAAATTTTGAATTTCAAAATTGTATGGTATGTGTAAAGTGCTGTAGGTTTTTGGATTCTGATCTTATTGAAAAATGATATTAGACGTTTTGTTATTATTATTTTTTAGAACTATTCAGGGACTGCCAGAACTCTGAACTCTGAGGTCTGAACGGTCGAACTGTCTACTGTGAAGTCTTGACTGGAAAGGATCAGGGGACTGATTTTGAGAGGTATCACTGGTGCCGCGAAGTTAACACCCATGATGGCTCTGGGAGAACTAATAGTTTGGGAGCCTCTCCATCTCACCATCAAGGCGTGGCTACGGAGGTGGCATGGAGGTTAAATATGGTAAACGATAGCAGTATCTCGATTGCGTATACCAATCGACATCGCGAGGAGGCCGACACTAACCATGCTCAGGGACAAAATGTCCTCGCTTGGCTACCCCTTCGACAAGAAGTATCGAGTTGGCCTATCCATAAAGAGGAATGGGCTAACGGGGAGGCTCACCTATCACAGACAACCGAGTTACTCTGCTTTGGATTCCTAGACGCAGCGGCATCAATGGCCATGAGATATCGGACATTCTAGCAAAACGAGCAGCAAAAGAAAATTTTACTAGACCCAAGCCAGTTGTAGGAACATTCAGTAGGTTAGTCACTGAAGAGATAAACGGTTGGCTGACTGTGGAACATCATAATGAGTGGGGTTTGGTGTCTGGCGGTAGACAGGCTAAAACACTTTTGGGTTCAAAGCTAAACCCCCAACGAGCGAAGGAATTACTGAAGCTCGGGATGAATAAAGTCCAAGTCCTATACTTCCAGTATCCCTCTGTCATCTGTGCAGAAAGTATAATGAGACGTCTACTCCTATCCTTCGTCACTGTCCTGCGATTGCGCGGAAACTTGTAACACTTACAGCCATTTGCTGCATCAATGATTCTGGAATATTACCCAACTCTGTGGCTGCAGTCCTCTCCCTATGGAGAAGGCTATGGAGACACGCTTGAGGCTTATAAGGAGACACAACGGGATCACCTATGCGTCAGGGGATGTTGCGGTCTTAACCCAGAATAATAATAATAATAATAATGATAATAATAATAATAATTACATTCAGAGCCTCGGAGGCTCAGTTGGTTAGACGCTCGGTCTTCATCTCAGAGTTCCGGGGTTCGATCCCTGAGCCGGTACCTCTGAAAATTTTTCTATGTACCTTTACCGAGTTTCTGGTGGTTCGAAACCCATCTTAAGCTGTAAGTCCCCCCATCGTGCACTTGACTGCAACCCAGTGCGTCAATGATGGAGTAAAAACCAGGCTTTGTCCAATATGTCGTGGCACACAGCTCTCATCAGATCACTTTATTGCATTATGAATGCGTCCGTGACTGATGATATAAATCGGGGCAACCCCGTGCAAAAACTATTCTAAAATATATGAAAATCCAACTCTAACCAAAAATATCTTCGACACGTTGGACTGTAACCATCCTAAGCCTGTGACAACATTTTAATTACATTCTAGAATAGAAAGAGCAAGAGTGAAGACTAAAAACCCATACAAATTATTTAGAACTGTGGAGATAATAGTTCTGCCACGCCAGCTTAAACGTAAATGAATCTTAGATTTTCATCAATTATGTGACGCTCAGACTAAGCCATTGTGCGAATATTTTCAAAATATAACTAAACACCTCACTCACTTTAACTTCCAGAACATCGGACATCTCAATGCTGAACAGGTAGCTGCTCAGTGGGGAGGTAAACATCTGAACAAGCTATACCTTTAGACATTAGATCTTCCATTTTTTGTACCATTCTACCAGTTTTGTACAATTTATAATATAATTTAGTATCTATGTGAACGTAAATTCTTTAACTAATCAATAGTTTGTATTATTTTTTTACTACAAGATATAATTATTTTAAAACAATACAATTTGAGAGGATTTAAAATTAAACCAAACCATTTTCAATGTTTTGGTATATATTTGAAATTCAATATTTTTTAATTGTAAGAGGTGCAGATTTGAAATAATTTTTATGTTAAAATTGTCGAGGTGATAGCTAATCAAAATAATTTAAAAAAATTTAATTTACAGTGCTGAAGGATTTAAAAAGGGCAGGCCCGTAGAAATTTTTATGATATTTGAAATATTCCGACATTTCATATATTAATATTATTTTAGGTTGTTTCGTCTCCAGCATGAAAAGGTTGGGTGACGGGAATTGTTTGTGAGAAATTGATTGGGGAATTGTCATATCTACAGGGGCATGAAGACGTTTTTTAAGATTGAAACAGATGTGTGTGGAAGTTGAGGTTAGGTTGCTTTGAGATATGTGACAGGTTGGAAGGACTGGTTTAATCGGGTCGAGCGAAGCGAGTAGCATAGAGGAAAAAAACGTATTTAGAGCAGGAAGTGGTGATGGATTGAGGCATTCATCAAAAAAAAGAAACGAGAGAGGCAAAGCAGTCGAAGGAAGGAGTATACCGGTTCAGCTTGAAATATATCCAAAAATGTTCAGAATATCGACAGAAAAAAATAATTGTCTAGAAAAGGATGAAAATAGTAAGGTGACTGAAGGAAATGCAGATGAAATTAAGGATCCAACGAAAGAATAAAAACTGAAGAAGAAAATAAAAAAAATGAATAAGTCAGGGAAAAGTTAGAGAAGTGCATGCAGTCATTGGAACAAAAGCTATAAAATCAGGAAAATTATGATAAAAAGGTAAAGGTAATGCAAGGTATGATAAAGAAAATACCAAACTCGAACGGGGAGTTTGGTTGGGCCGACAGTGGGAATACGGAGATGGAAAGGCTGAGAAAGATAGAATCGCAAATGTAAAAGAAAGTGAGGGACGAAATAAAAAGAAACAAAGTAAGAAAGGGTTTTAAAATTAGAGTGTAGGAAGGAAAAAGTGAAGATGGAAGAGAATGGTACTTGTGAAACTAAAGATATGGGATAATAAGAGGGAAGTGATAAAAAAAGAAAAGAAAAAATGGAATAGGAACATGGATTAAGTATGGATGAGGACAGATAGACGAAGTATGTTGGGATTGTGTCCCAGAAAGGGAAGAGATAGTAAGAAATTTGACAAACTGGGATGCAGTAATAATGATGGAGACGTGGGTATATGAAAAGTTATGTGAAATAGTAAGGGAAGGTTACTAATAAGTTACAAATGGCAAGTTAAAAATGCAAAGAGGAAAGATAAACGGTGCAGAGCAATTTGAGGAATGGTTATGGGAGTAAGGAACGACTGTATAACAGGGAAAGAGAAGAAAAAGAGGAAAGAACAAAAAGAAGAATTAATAGTAGAAGATGTAGATATGGGAGGAGAAAAGTGGAAGATGGTGGAGATTTATGTGAACGGTGATATGCAATGCGAGAACAGGGGATAGAGGAGAAAGGGAATAAGGAGCAGAGTAAGAGGGAGAAAATCCAAAGATAAGATACTAACAGGGGAGGAAAAGAAGTTATTAAAAATCTTGCAGGAGTTGGGATGGGTTATCTTAAACGGAAATAGAGAGGGAGATAAGAAAGGAGAATATACGCGCTCAATTGATTATGTTATAGTGTATGATAAGGCAAGAGAGAAGGTCGAGAGACTAGAAGTAGGAGATTATATTGATTCAGATCACTTTCCCTTAATAATGACATTAGACGAAGAAAAAATGAATACCAATATGGATTAAATGGGAGCAGAGGTAAAAAGTGACGGGAAAAAGGGATTGGTCAAGGCAAGGAAAAAAAATTAGAGAAAAGGTCAGAAATATCAAAATTGGACAGGGAAATGTGGACGTAGAGATGGCAAAAATGATAAGAGAAACAAAAAGAGGATTAGAGTGCACAAGCAAAAATTAAGTTATTTAAGGGGGAATAGAAGTGGATGGGGCGAAGGGTGTAAAAAGAAAAAAGGGAGGTCAGAAAGCAATTAAGAAAATGGAGAAAAGAAAAAAGTAATGGAGAAGAAAATAGAAGAAGAAAGTAGGAGTACACTATGTTGTGTGATCAAAAGAAAGAGGAAGAGAATAAAATATTTGGGGAAGAGGCGGAGAAGGCTGGGACGGAAGAAGAGGCACCTGTTATAGACGAGATTTCATATGAAATATGGAAATATGGAGAGACGGAACTAAATCAACGGACATGGATAATGTGAAATAGATTATAGGCAGAAGAGGGGCAGCCAAATTTATGGAAAGAATACCAATAGTAAAGAAAGACAAAGGAGAGGAGTTTAAAAATTACAGGGGTGTGAGGCTGACTCCAACATTGTATAAAGTATATGCAAGTATTTTGTCGGGGAAATTAAAGAAAGAAGTTAAGGAAAAAAAAGGTTGAGCCACCGAAGCATACAGGGTTTAGAAAATACTTGGAGGTGATTAACAGTATATGTTTTCTTAACTATCTAATAAAAAAGGATTAAAAGGGGAAAAAGGGTTAATGATACCAACGTTCGTGGACTTAAAAGTGGTTTTTTACTCATTAGACTGAGGCGAAATAGAAAAAGTTATGGTGAAAAAGGGGATAAGAGAGAGATTAATAGAAAGAGTATCGGAAATTTTTTAGGCATACAAAAAGCAGGGTAAAGGTGAGAGAGGAAATAGGAGATAGTTTCTGGTTGGTGAGAGGAGGGAGGCAATTTTGTCCTCTAAGCCCACTTTTATTTTAGAACAAAAAGGTTGGAAAGGAGTTAGGATTGGGAAGGAAGAACACTGCCATGGGCAGACGATGTAGTTACGACGACAGATACTGAAGAAGGGATGGCAGGCTTAATTACAGGATGAGAGAAATACTTAGATGGTAAAAAGTTGAATTTAAATGTAGAAAACTGTTAGAAGAAGTAAAAGTGTTTCATATTCGGGATATATATTGCAAACTAATGGAATCATAGAGCTCATATAAGAGAAAGGATTTAAGAATCAGCAGGGATAATGAAACACATATGGCGAATAGGAAAAAGAAGTTTAAACAAAATTGGCGAAGGAGAATGCGGTTATTTGAGGATATGCTAGTATGGCCGCTATTAGGTAATGGAGAAGAGATATAGGGATGGAAAGAAAGGTAAGATATTGAGAGTTTACACGAAAGGTATATAAGGTAGACACTAGGGATAGATTGGGGGACGCCACGGTCTATGGTGACAATGAAAGCGCATAGGGATAAATTAAGTATCAAAGCGAGAAAGAGGGAATGGAAATTGGAGGCGGAACTGAGGAAGGGAAATTGAGAGGAGTTAGCGAAAAAGTGTTTGATGCAAGTGGAAGAGAGAAGTGCGAGGGCGATAGAATTAACGAGATGGGAAGAAGAAGGGAGGGAGTTCTTTAATGCTAGAGACATAGAAGACGGGACTGAAGTAAGCTATGAAGAATTAGAAAAAAAGAGAGGGAAAGACAATTAATAGAATGATGAGGGGATGTATTGGAAAAAAGAAGAGAACAGAAATGGCGGAATAAGTGAATGGAAGGAGGAAACATGGGACCATATATGGAAAGGATGTATGAGAGGAATAGAATATAAATGAAGTTGGCAAGCGAATGTGAAAACGATTCTAGAGGAGGATGGATTAGGGGAAGAATGGATGAAGGGGTTGGAAATTATTCATTATTTCACATGAATGCATGTGAATAAAATGGAAAAATGGCGGTACAAGAGAAATGACAGAAAGAGAAAACAGAAGTCGCTTATATTAGAGGCGTGAAGATTGTAAGTAATGTAAGTAATGGTTATGCAATACCATAAGTAGACTAAGATGCGTTTGCATTCTTACTTTCTCTCTCTCTCTCTCTCTCTCTCTCTCTCTCTCTGTCTCTCTCTCTCTCTCTCTCTCGCTTGCATTCTCGTTCTTGATCGCTCGCTCGCTCCCTCGTTCGGTAACACACCAAAATTGTACTACCGCAGGAAATAGAAATAAGGATCTAGACAGAAGAATTTATAACAATAGTTATAAATAACTGTAAATACACTCGGACTCTAAACGTACAAGAGGTTCGGGAATCATGATTTCCAAACATACGACTCGCTCGAAAGGTGAAAATAAAATAGTTATAAAATATAATATTTAATAAAAAGTTAGTATTTCTTTTTTTTATTATATAGTGCTCTGTTCAAATCGTGGTTCCAATCTCATGGATCCCTCCAGTTACGTGGTAAGTATTTAAATTGTCTCGACTTTGAAACAATACTTTTATATTTTGAGGGGTTCGCGGTTGAGATTTAATAATTCCACAATAATAAAAAAGGGACACAAAAAATTCCAGCGGAAATTTGAAAATTAAACAATTATATCAATTATAAATAACTGAGCTATTTCAATAAAACAACTGATTATTATATGCGATAAAAACAAATTGCAACTTGCATTTTAATCAATATAAATTTTAATTATTAAGGATCAAAAACTTATTTCATTCAATAAAGAAGTACGAATTGTGATAATAACGACTAGCAATAATCTTGTGGAAAATTATTAATATCTAAATCACGAAACGTCAAAATTCACCATTAGTTATAATTTAGTGAACAAATTTTGAATTCAAAGAACTCTCAGAACAGGTATAGGTATGGGGGAGAAAATTCCACATGCGCCCGTGAATTTGGGACGCTCTCTGTAATTGGAATGCTCGTAACTTTGAGCCTCTTACGTTTTGATTTCGTTTGTAGTAAGGATAAGATTTTATACAAATATGCAGGCGGAAAGATTGTATGGAATTTAAGCTATGTAAACTCTTAGAATAAAGATGAACTAATTTTTACGGAAAAGATTATAAGAAGTCAAAAATGTCAAAGGCGGCTTCCCTTTAATTCCAACTATTATATTTAATGAAAAAATTAAAAACTTATTATCAAGAAAAGAAAAATAGAGAAACCTAGTAGTCACTTAGTTTTAATTTAGGTTGGGGGCGTGAAGTGCCTACCTGGCGCTTCAGCTATAAAGCCTTTTTTGGCACACCTGTGTTTATTCTGTGACGAGTTAAATTTCCACCTGTCACATCAAATGAATGCACAACTCCTCTTATCGGCTCCGGAAAGTTAGCATATCAGATTGTTCGAAAAATTAGCTCCCTATTGTACATTACCGGAAACTCGGAGCGGGGGTCCAATTCCACGAGGGCACTTTTAGTGTTAAGTATTTACGTTTAACTTATACCCCTGAGTGTTTTCTCCTTTTTTCCTCTTTTATGATAAGACTTTCTTTGAGTTCCAGAGTTAGTAAAAAAATATTATTTGGAACTCGGATTAGTCCCGTCACTGACACCATGGAAACTGTAGTGGTTGGGACCAAATGCAGTCAGTGCCTTAGACTTCAGAATCGAAGAGTTTAAGCTCCCCTTTTTATTAGTTTAAAGTATTTCTCACATGTATTTATTTTTGAGCCAATTAAGTAGGTGGGTTTTAAAGGAAAGATAAAAATAGAAAGAATTAAAGATGCAAAAGAAATCTACCCTTATGATTCTCAAAGCAGTACTTCGAATCCGGCCATCTTCGCAGTGTTTTTGTACCTCGGCTTGTCCGTTATTACCAACATTCTAAAAAAATACCTCTCTAGTTTTAGGCGTACCTATAGCAAAGTAAATAACCGCCCCCCGTATGTGCCTCAAGTGCAGGATTCGCCAGTAGAAGCCTCAAGCGCAAGTTTCCCGCAGATCCCTCAAGCGCAAAGAGATCGATGACTCATTGTCGAGTTCTCTGAAAATTGACTTTCGCCTGCAGCTTATGGCTGGTTCCGAACCAACAGAGTCCCGTTTGAAGTACATAGACAAATTTCCGTTGGTATCCGTCTTCCCGCACGGAAGCCTGATGCAATGTCGTCTAAGCCAGCGAGGTTCCTAAGAAACATAGTAAGTAAAGCATCAAATATATTTATTTGGAAAACATAAGCTTCTTATTATTAATTTCATTATTTGTAAAATTTAAAATATTAAAAGTAAACCCCAAAGAATTGTATATATTATAAAATGAACGTTATTTTTTTTTACACCTGTGTGTTTTTAAACTTCAAATAATAAGACGAACCAATTGAACAAAACAGGAATAAAAAAATATAAGGTCTCTAAAATGCAAGTTCATGCTATGAACAAATGAAGATTATTTGTTTTTGATTTTTTACATTGGAATTTAAAAAAAAAACCTTAAGACATTAAATGTCACTCTGAATAATTAATTGAATATCCAAATTTGCATAATTATTTTAGAAAATTTTAAAACCTTATTTTTGCAATCTACTTATAATTTTCGCATTATACATTACATTATTATACATTACATTCTATATTCTATATTACATTATACTCTATTCATAACTTTCACATTATACTTCAAGTGTTTTTGCTTAAAAAAGCTGTTCTTCCTTGATGTCTGCATAAATTGATTGTATGTACATTTTAAAATTAGGTTATTATCATTTCTCAATATTTTTATCTGAAAAGCTGAGATTGGTTTAATATTTCGAAAAATGTTGTAATGCAATAATATAGTGATACAGCTTTCAAAGGTAGAATCTTCAGCATAAGCTCATTAAGAAAAAAAAGTAAGTATCAGTGTTTGACACGTCACTGTCTGAATGTAACGCCTAAACGTTACCGTTACTGCTTAGCAATTTGTAACGCGTCACCGTTACTTTTTCTTAAGTAACGCGTTACCGTTACCGTTACTGAAAAAAGTAACGCGCTACCTTACCGTTACTTCTTTCTGTTAAAAGTTTAATGCATTGTTTGAATGTCCAAAAAAATCTTAAGAATTTGGTAAATTTCATTGAAAATTTCAATAAAACTGAATATTATATTTACAGTTCTGCAAAGTATTAAAAAAAACTTAATTCGTCTATGAGATGTTTTTTATTTAAACTATTATTAAGATTAGAAATCTATGCTGCAGCCTACTTAAGGCTTTCAATAAAAATTCATAGTTTTCAAATAATTTTTTTAAATATTAGGGTGCTCCAAAAATGCATTGGAAATCTGTTTCCTATTTTTATGAATACCGCAGAAAAAAAAGATGTTTTTTTTTTATATTTTATTCCGAATCCTCAATATTAGCTAAATGAAGTTGGAATTCAACATTTTTGCTGACAATTAGAAAAAGAATATAAATAAAATATCACTCTTTTAATGCCACCCTATAAGTCTGTTTTATAGCATCTCAAAAAACCCCATAAATGAAAAAATTGGTTTTGCGAGATTTCGACGTTAATTTTGATTTTTTGTGGTCTTTTTCATTAAAATTATTGCTGGTACATAAAAAAACCATTTCATACTGATAATTGGTTACTTACGTAAATTATTTAAACAATTTTATGATAGAGTTAGAAAGTCCCGGTTTTTTTTTACAAATTTTCCATTTGTTGTTCAACTTTGAATTAGAAGAAGGTGATAGTTCATCAATGTTAACAAGAGTAATTGTTTAAACAATTTATTATTATTAATACTTTCTTTGCTTAATGATTAAATGTTGCGTTTTTTTCCTGAATTGTTTAACTATTAGTCTATTTCTCCTTGTAAGTGGCTGAATAATGGATAAGATTTAGCCAAAATAATTGTATAAAAATTATTGTTGTCCGTGACTATCTCCATGTATATTAATGCCTGATAGTTGCGTTTTTCGATAATTTTTAACTTTCTGCCCTTTTTTCACTTAGTAAGGCAATAATTAATGAAAGTGACCAAAAAAATTGTTTAAAAAATTTAATATTGTCTATAACAATCTTCTCTTAGATAAGTGCTAGAAAGTTCGGGCTTTTTCTAAAATCTTTAACTTTTCTTCACCGTCTTAGTTATAAAAAATCATAAATAAACATTGGAGAAAACTATATTTTAAATAATCTCTTTTCTTGCGAATATATTTTGCTGAGATAAAATAGATATTTGATATATGTTTCAGATTTTCTGTACGGATCATATTGAATACAACTTTTTTTCAATAAGTTACTGAGAGTCTTCGGTGAGGAATCAGAAAGGCAGTATTTGTCTAATTGCTAATTGTAAAGAGAAATGTTGAGTTGCAACTCGTATTAGATAATATTAGGGATTCTGAATAAAATTTGCTAAAAAGTTTTTTTTTCTATGGGAAATACGTTTTAAACTTCATATGGGGCTTGCGGAACCTCTAAATATAATTTTTTATGGATTTATTTTTGTGTAAATTCAAACAAATTTCCGGCCGATCTTTATAAAAAAAATTTTTTTAAATATTTTTTGTTCTAACCTACTGAACATTTTCCAGACAGATGCACTGTTCGGTTATCCCGTATCTTACAGAATAAATAATTTCTTTAGATGAGGAAATGTGTGCAGGGAAGTAAGAATATACATCATCTGATTGGTTTTCTTGGCATTGAAACATTTAATGTAATGCTAAACGTTTTAAAACCATTGTTTATTGTTATGTTACCATGACCAGTCACCAATATTGTTACCATGAAACAAAAAAAGACTGGTAGTGACTACTAGCGGTAAATCCAGGTAGTAAAAAATCGCTTTTCCGCAGAATTTTGCTTGCTTTATTTTGCTTTATTTTCTGCAAAACTCTGTTTAAATAAATAAATAAATCATTTTTTTCCCACTCGTATCATG
This sequence comes from Druon quercuslanigerum, assembly GCA_010014905.2. Taxonomy (NCBI): domain Eukaryota; kingdom Metazoa; phylum Arthropoda; class Insecta; order Hymenoptera; family Cynipidae; genus Druon; species Druon quercuslanigerum. The sequence goes on along the minus strand of JAAAKG020157700.1, from coordinate 15,263 downwards.
CTCATCATCATTGCAATTTTGAGCATTAAAAATTGTCAGAATTAGATAATCGAAGGTTTTGTTAATAAAAAAAATTTCAAAAGATGTTATTGTCAAGAGAAGCCCACCTTATATGTTGGTGTACTTCTTACCATGCAAAAAACGAATATTAAATGTATGCATAGTTTTGCGAGAGGCTCCAGTTCCTGAAATTAAAAAATTGTAATTTGGATAGATTTTAGAAATTTAATTATTTTTACTGGGACTACTATTAAAAGTCAAAAATTTGAAAGGATGAAATACAAAACAAAAGAAAACTATTAAGTAAAACGTCAAATATATTTATTTCAAAACTATTAGGTACCTATTATTTTTTCAGTGTTTTGTAGAATTTTAAAGATTTAAAACTGATTCCAAAATATGTCATATATCATCAATTCAACATATTATTTCCTTTAACTGAGAATAATATGTATTAGATGCAAACGAATAAAGAAATTTTTTTTGTTATATTTAGGATCATAGAGAAATTAAATTCTAAGGAAATGAAAAATCAGCTACACGTGTTATTGAAGTTTCAACTATGCAGTTTAAAATTTAACTACAGTTCATTAGAATTATATTACCATCATGCATTTCGCATCCGTTTAGGCCAAATTTTCGATACACGTCTTTGTAATTATAACCCAAAAAAAGCATACAGCAGTTAGTACCGATAGTATGAATGAAAATTTCTCATTCTGATAATATTATTCCAACGTACCTTTTGTTTTTCTTTATTGAAGATGCTTCTTTTCCTGAATACTATATGTCTTCATTAAGTTTTAAGATTCGTTAAAGATTTTCCAGGCAATTATACTTTTCGTCGTTTACAGGGCATGAATTTTATGGATCTTTTTTTGTAAAGCATAGGCGCAATAGATCTGAATTCTAATGTTAAAGTACTTAATTTGCCTACGACATCCGACCATCTTCCGGTTTGCGTTGATAGTTTTTATTTCATACAGATGAACGCGAATGTAAATAGATACTCATTTTTATTGTACAATAAAATAATTTGGAATGAAAACCACAAAAGTGATTATATACATGAAATGTCTACTTCATAAGTTGTATTTACTTACAAAGCCTAAATGGCATAGTCTAAAGAAGAGACGTTGGGACGATAAAGAATGTTGACTCACGCTTGTGATAATCCTAAGGATTTTTGGGCAGCGGTCAATAGACTTAGATTGCGGTCTCCTTCCATTAACAATGTAAGCATGCATGCACGACAGGACCTTCTTTTTCCCTCCATCCGATTGAGGCTCCCATTTGCATATAGTGGATTAGAAACAAACATTCTTCATTGGACTGTGATATCTCGGTTCATGAAATTAAAGCCTCTTTATTGAAAAGTAAATGTAACAAATCACCGGGCAAGGATGGGATTCCCAATGAATTTTTCAAAAACCTTCTGAAAAATTGGTTGGAGTACTTAAGGCACCTCTTCAACGGGATCTGGGTCGAGGAAAGAGTCTTATCTAGCTGGGCCAAAATACATGCATTTATGTTGCATAAAAAGGGTTTTAAATCTGACCTTCATAATTACCGGGGAATGTTGACACGATTGACTGCGTAGGACACCGAGGTAAATATTCTCCCAGAAAATCAGTCCGGTTTCAGGCCTGGAAGAAGTTGTGTTGATCATATTTATACCCTAAATTCTTTAATTAAAATTCAATTGTCTATGCCAAAGCGACGAATCTTTGCTTTCAACATAGAATTCAAAAAGGCTTTCGACTCAGTAAACCACTGTCATCTATGGGGCAAACTTCTAAATATAGGCATGTCTACTAAACTTTTACAAACTATAAAAAATCTTTATGATAACGCTCACACGTCTATTCACACTTACGAGTCTCTGACTTCGCCCGTAAAGGTAAGTTGTGGGGTGCTTTAAGATGAGATCCTTCGTCATCTGTTTTTGCGCTTTTAATATATGATGATGATAACTTAGTGATATTCGCTTACTCTCAGTCTATCTTACAAGCAGAAATTAACCTTATTGCCCAATACTGAATGAGCAATTTTCTAACTACCCTTTTTTGTAGCCTCGCGCTTAGTCTTTTGTTTTACGCAATAGAAGTCTGGGGATTAAGATACTTTGATTCAGTCGAGAAATTACAGTTCTCTTTCTTTAAGAAAATACTAGGCTTAGCAACATACACGCCGAATTTTACCCTCTGCTTAAGGACAGGTAGATTCCATTTAGATTATGATATATTTAAGTCAACGCTAAGATGGCTGTCGAGATTGCTGGGTATGCCTGATGATAGGTATCCTAAAAGTCACTCGTTGAAATTATGGATGTTTTTATAAATAACTTTTCTAAATATCTCTGGCGTTCCAACAATGATGTCAGATTCTGCAAATAAGAGCATTCATTCTGGAGACGTGACTGTTTTGTTACTCTTAAATAATTTCTCTTTTTTACAATTTTTGTAAATTACTCCTTTCAATTCTAGTGCTTAATTTGGCTGAACATGATTACTTTTTGTTTTTATTTGTATCTTATATTGCTACTGATTTGTATAGAACATAGGTTTAAAAAACAAATGATTGAATAAATGAATAAATAAAAAAATATTCTTGATTCAAGTGGCCCTACTTTTAAAGATTCATTTCTCCGCTTGCAATTATTTTTTATCAAATTCAATTTTTATGTTAAAAGTGACTTCAAGTGTATATGCTAATGGAATCAGAATGTTGAGAACCTCTTTAACATTTGGCCAACAGTATCAATATAGTTACTTGCCTTAACACATGTCTCTATAGGTGCAAAGCCCAAAACCCCCCGGGTTTCGAAATAAGGCCCGCTGAAGTCTATATTACAGGTTATTGGCTATCTTACTCAGGAGTTATTTGGGACCTTTACATCAAGCTCAAAGTCAAAGGATCATCTCAAGGCAAAATCGTTTTTTTTTTCGCAGGGACCCCTTTTTACGACACCGCGAATGGAAAGAGCGTAGAATTCTACATTCTAACATAACTTTTACCGTAAAGTCAAGTTACGATCTTCCTTTCGACCTCGGAAATAAAATAAGCGGTGAATTCTACATGTGACTATGAACTTGACGATGGCCTTGTTAACTTTTAGAAACATGTTTGCATTAGTCTAAAATACCTCAAAATAGCTGACTATTGTAGTTATAAGGTTCATTAGTATCATTAGTATCCTTTCATTAGTATCATTTTTTTCATTAGTATCCTTTCTAGTCTATTTTTTTAATTCGACAAATCTCTATTCTTCACCATCGACTATAAATTTTCCCATTTCCGTACCATTGTCATCATTATTCCTATTTCCGACACCCTGGGTGTATCGGAGGAGCATTTTACTGGGATATTTTATGTGCGGTTAATGCCGAACCCAGCCCAGCTTTGCAGGTACAGTAATATCCTAGTATATATTGGTCGTCTCCACTGTCCTTTGATCGTTTTCAACTTCTCCTAATCGAAAAGATATTCATAAATGATAGCGAGTAGCATTCCTGAATCGAGAGTAGATGGTGGACCTCAAAAATTCTGGTACATCTATGTTTTTATCAGGTTCGAATGTATCGGTGCTCTCATGTTCGAATTTGTCCTAAACATATAAAGGAGCTAATTCAAGTTACTATGTGCCATTGGACCATTGACGTAAATATTAAATATCTAATCGAGGAAACTCAGGAAGGTGTTTCTGTCTCAAACGTTCCCACGTGGTGTTTCTTCTGGTGAGTTTTTCAGCTTCAACTCTCGCTTGTATCACATTTACATCATGCAAGCCTCCAGCTATCAAGTAAACATCTTTAAAATGTGAGACGTGTGCCCTTGGAATAAGTCTGCCTAAGAACTTGAAAATGGTTTTTACGTGGTCCTCTCCAGCTTCTACTGCCCATCGCTGCATCGTTACCATGCAGGCGCGATTGCCTATTTCAGTCGTGAGTTGACGCTGATGCCTTTCCATGAAAGGCGGCATTTGGAAATTGTATAGTTTATTTTCCAAGAACTGCACTGCATCTCGACAGCCACACATCTTAAAACAATGCTTTAATGTTGTCTATATCTATTTCGAAGTAATCGATTAATATTGAGGCATGGTTGTTTTTTCTATCTGCGATATATTATCGCTTCAAGACCAATATTTTCCGCTACATTCATCATCGATCTTCTTACTACACTAATCAACATACTTATCGCTTACCTGCTGCAATGACTAAATAAAATCTTATGAAGCTCATCAGAAAGTCCATGGCGCATTTCACACAAAAATATTAAGAGAGATTACTTGGATACCTGGCGAAAGTTATTAAGTTCAGAAAGAGAAACACAATAATCGCATAAGTCGTTGAAATGGGATTTTGATAAGTATGTAAAATAAGCTAAATTTTCATCAGTTAAAGAGTCAGCATCCAGAGACCTCTCACGATTCTTCAGAGCTGATTTCCTTAATTGTGTAAAGAATATGCTGACTTCTATTCCAGACAAAATTAAATGTCAATTTAAATATTGCAAGCCGGCATATAAGTTTCTTAAAAGAAAACCTGCTTCATCAGCGTGTTGCAAGCATATGCGGGTGGCTCAAGAACATAAATTTTCCTCTCTAAATATAGATCAACCCGAGCCTGAACACTAAACCCATGCAAATCATTATTCAAACGATTAGAAATCATTCGTGTCTCGGTAGATCTTTGTTTAAGAACATTGAACCTGAGATTCTTGCGATCCTGTAAGGCAGGTTCATCGCGTGTGAGTAATAAATGACAGGTAAAACAAACACGTGAAAGATTATTAATCATAAGAGCCACATGGTTAAGCTTCTTACGGTAGCTCATAGCAATCGCCACTTTTTCATTGTTGCATTTCCTTCTGAAACGCATCTCAGTCCAATTTTATAATGGGATGAAAAGTAGAATTACAAATGAGAATCGTTTAATATTTGGATGACAATTGTATTAAAATGCACAGAAGCTGTGGTTGGAATTTTAAAACCTTTCAGAGCTTCATATTCGTATTTCGAATAACACGCGTGCTTACACGCGACGTTGCCAGACCTATGACGTTGACCGTATGAGTAAATAACAAAACGAAGCGTTCTCTGAACTGACTTGCTGCGTACCGAACACTTTCCTAATCCTCTAGAAATCTAAGCAAAAAAAGACAGCACCATGCACTCATACGCAGCTACGTTCACTCTCCCGTACATTGACAGTGATGAAAGTTGCTCGTTGTAATAGACTCTGTATCCCGCTTGGAGGACAATGTACTATTAACATATTTCCAGAACTTTATTGTATAATAGATCTCTATAAAAAGGTTGATATTAAGAAATAGGTTCATAAAGAAAGTAGTTAGGCTGGTGCGAAGTAACCAAACTACTATATTTTGTTGTACAAACTTTCGATTATTTATTCAGCTACTTCAAGAGAGTGTTTTTCTTGGTTCCGCGATTCAAGCAGATCGAGGTGGTTTAAAAGACATACTAAGATTACGACAAGTAAAAAAATCCGCTGTCACCACCATGCCAGTATCAAGAGGTAACGTGACCGGGTCAAGGTTGATCGAAGAAAAAATGTTCATAAAAAAAGTTAGATGTTACTTAATTCCGTAGTTAGAAATAAGAAATAACAGTTTAAATGATCTTTTGACCTTAAAATAACCTTAAAATTTAATCTCAAGATCATCGTCAAACTCATATTCGGATGTAGAAATTCGCGATCCTTTTATTTACGGCGTCCTAAAAAAAGGTAGGGGTTAAAAAAACCGATGTGACCTTAAGATGTTTCTCTTACCTTGACCATGATGTAAACGTTCCAAATACTCCTTGTATTTGCGTTGAACAACAAACCTTCAATCAAGAATTTTACAATCAATCTTAATTTTTAAGACAGCCAATGCCCGCTGATACATACTTAAGGTTGTCTTATTTCAGAACACGGGGTGTTTTGGGCTTTGCGCACAAAGATACATTTGTTCAAGATGACGAGTTACGTAACATATAACAAGTATAAAGTATAGAGTAAATAGCCGAGCAATTAGAGCTAATATCCGGTGCTGCTGACTTCAGCGGGCCTTATCTCGGAACCCGGTGGGTTTTGGGCTTTGCGCCCATAGAGACATTTGTTCAGGATGCTGAGATACAAAACATATAATAAATTGAACCAAATCAACATCAAACTACTTTTCTATATGAAATGTGCGGAGTCCTTTTCTGGTTATATACATAAATTTGTGGATAAAGAGTCAATCTCAAATGGGCACTTTGAAATTTTTGGAAGTTATCATTACAAGTCGAGAAATTATTCTTAAAAAGTAGGATAGTTTTGAACAAGCATATTTTTAGTATAATAAATTTTACTTTTTTGCTTAGAAATGGAACTGTTTAGTCCAAAATGTTTCTTTTTCGGTTACAAATTATATTTATTGTTGATAAATTAACATTTTTGTAGAAAATTTGTATTTTCGGCTAAAAAATTCAAAAAGTTTGTAGCAAAATTAACTATCTGTTTCAAAATTTATTTTTTTCCTTAAAAATTCGTATTTTTTGTGGAATGTCAATTTTTTGGGAGAAATTGCAACTTTTTGGTGGAAAATTAATCTCTTTTAGTTAAGGATTTATGTATTTTGTTTAAAATTTGCTTTTGTTGGTAGAATACTTTTTATATCCCAGTGGACACAAACCGTAAATAATATCATTAAATAGGCTTAAAAACATCCTACATCAGTCCAAATAACTTCCTTTAAACATACGATGTTCCAGAGACGTTTTAAGGTCGTATTTGGAACATGAAATGTTATCAGAACATTATTTGGTCTGACTCAAGACACTTTTTAAAACGTGCAAATAACATCTTTAAAATTTTACGTCTAACAAAAACATTTATAGGAAGTTCCAATTACATTCTTAAATTTCATGCTTCTTGGATATTTTAAATATATATGCTTTGTTAAAAAATTGTCTTTTCTGGCAGAAGATGTATCTTCTTGGTTCAAAATTCAAGTATTTGGTTTAAAAAATTAATATCTTTTAGTGAGAATTTATTTTTTTAGCTGAAAAGGTAACTATTTATTTGAAAATTTAACTTTTATAGAAAGCTTATGCTTTGATTGAAAATGCAAATAACTGTTTGGTTGAAAATTTATCTTCTTCGATTGAAAATTTAACTGTTTTAGTGTAAATTAGTATTCGCTTAAACTGCATTGGTTCCTTATTTTCCGCATTATTTGAAATACACGAAGAAAAAAGATGAACAAAATACAATTACTATAAAACAAGATTAGTTAAATTCACGAGAATATTTCTTTTAACTGAAATTTAAGTTGATCTTACTAGATTCTCATTAAATTTAACTACATTGTATCATAGTCTTTGTATTTAACAATGAGATTTATTTTCAATACGTGACACTTATTGCAGCGAAAAAAGAAGTATTAATTAAATAACAAAAGTACCAACTAGAGACGGTCTGAATGTTCAGTGGATGCTGATTTAAAAAATATTAACACCGTTTCCAAAGAGCAAACCGAATTCTTTGCCAATTTTGATATTTTATAAATAAAAAACCTTAATTATAAAAAAACGTTAATGAAGAAGAAAAATGAAAATTGAGAACATAATGCAACTTATACAATAAATCAAACTCAGTTATTGTGCTTGCGCGATCGGCTATTTAGATTTTTCCACCGATGTTGAAAATGAGCTGCAACTCAAATTTTTAATTTCCACGCCACGATTTCCTTTTCCCTAAAAAATGTGTAAATTTTAAACACATATTTATGTCGTCAGCATGTCTTTTACCCGTTAAGAAATCCATGTTTGGTAAAATCGCAGGTAACAACGCAAAGGCTCTAAAATTTTCTAAAATTTTAAAGGCGTGAGTACATTATTACTTTAAACAAATATTTTAACATTTCTTTTAAACTTTTAAAATTTTTAAATAATAAAATAGTTTACCATCTCTTAATTAGTTGCTTTGCCTCCTGTAGTATGCAACTTTTAAATTATTTGCAGTAAGCAAAGTTTTTAGGTATGTAAATCGCTGGAAAAATCATCCATAAATGTGTCGCTAATACCGGTTCCTGAAATCATCATCGATACTCAAGCTGGTCTTGTCTTAATTTTAAATCTTGGAATTTTATTATTCATTTTTACAGGGACCGATTTTTTCCTTTTTCCTCAAAATCCTATTAAAGTCCTAATTTTGAGAATTTTAAACGTTTTTCTCTTTTTTTCTTGTAGCTATGATTAATTTTTCAAAAAACGAAATAAATAGAAATTACGTGATTTTCACTTAGTGAATGTTAGCGTGCAGGTTTATTATTCATTGCCGAGCTATTTTTATTTAGAAACTGATTTTTTCTAAGTGTAACTGACAAAAATTTTCAATTTATTTATTCTGTTTTAGTAAAACTGGCAAAAATTCAAAAAAATAAGGGAAATCCAAATCTAGCACTGTTTAAATGTTAATGGGCGACTGGAAATTCGAATCATTTTTCAGTTCGCTGGAAGCAATTCTTTCTCTCATGGAGTTGTACAGGAAAAAATACAACTTCTTTTTCAAGTTCAATTTTTCATAAGAATTTATGAAACAATTTATTCAATCTCGGAGTTATTTGTTCTCCAAGATTTCAAGATGGATTTTGTCAATTTTACATATTTAGCAAATACCCTGCAATAATTGTACAATAAGGAGAAAGTTTGTGTAAAGTGAAATTGGTACAGAGTGTACTTTAAACCTCTTAGAATGAATCTAGAAAATAAAAGCTAAAATGATCAAAGATTTATCATAAAAAGAAGGTTTGAAAAATGGGGAAAAACTGGTAATTTTATTTCAAGTTCGCCCGTATTTTAACAGGTTATGCCTTTATGGCGAGTGCAATAGACAGCGTTCAGTCGAGTTTTTTTGATGACTCTAAATACATATTGAACCTGATAATAGTGGACGAACAATAAGACCTCAACTCCCAAGTGGCCAGAGGCTAGGTAGGTGAATCCTTAGAATGGACTCACAATATTATCACTTCAGCATTAGTTTAGCAACAATTTTTTAAACAGTTTAGCAAGCTGAAAAATTACTGCACAAGAAAGAACGAACAGGTATCTTCTTTTTCAATTTTCAAATTAGTAGGGTGTCAATTTTATAAATTTCAAATTCTGTGTGCATGAAACTAAATCGCTTTGAATGATATAATTATTTTATTTTAAATTAAAATCATTGATATTTAAATAGTTTTAAATTTATAGAAAATTTTTCTAGACGAGTTGTTGCAAATCGGTACATTAAGAATTGTAGTAAAACCTTACTTTTAAAATGTTCATAAAGTTAAAAGTTGCAAAATTTTTAATGTCTAGATCAAAAGTCTTCAAAACGGAATAGCTTCAAATTTTAAGCCTACCAAATTAGAGTAATGTATAGATATTCTATAAATGAGTATTGAGTACAAAGGGGTTATTAAAGTACAATGGGTACAAATGTAACAATCTTAATTATTCCTGCTTCTAATACGATGCGAGATATGCTTAGTAAAAGCAAGCAAGGGGTAACGCGCTGGGCGCAATGGTAGTGGTATACTCCGCAAGTATCCAGGTTCTCGAGCTATGTCCAGACTATGATAGAGAGGAATTTTTAATGACAATCTTAAGAACTTAAAATATAATAGATAGTGAAGTAAAGAACAAACTTTTCAAAGCTGGTGAACTGATCAACGCCATGAGAAGTTCTTGTTTTCTATTTTTAAGAATCTACATTTTGCGGTTGATTCTCAACCAATCTATTTAAATTATTACATTTCACTAAAAGAAAAAGAATAAATGAAAAAAAATCATCCATTTCTAATACTGCTAATATTATTATTATTCTTTTTATAAAAATTTAAATAAAAAGTCTTCTTTTAAGAAATTGTGGTAAAATTATTTGTACATAATTCAAAGAACTCTTAAAAATGCATAGGCAAATCCCGTAGATTGTACTAAATAATGAGTTTAGTTCTTGTATTTTAAAAAAATGTTTATTTAAGATTAAAAAGTAATTTATTTTATCTTGGATAATTTTATGCAAAATGAGCATTAAAAAGATCAACATTAAAAAACAGATTTCGAGACTACCTCACTTTTCGGATTATTAGAAAAGTGAGGCAAATGAAAAAGAGGATCAAAACGTGAAAAAGTCAACCAAAACCAACCTCACACTTTTTCCTTTCTCTGTCCTTTTTATACCACCAGCGAAGCATCGCATTTCGTGGCTAATTTAAATTCCCTCATCAGGGATTATTTGTAGAAAAACTACAAGGTCTGAATGATAGATTTTTATTCTAGTTAAAAGTCAAACATATTATCTGAAATTCAAAACAAATATATACATTTCCGTTTTTAAAAGAGGCTACCTTATCTAATCCTGTATTCATTACTGAAAACAGTGACAAATATATAAAGATTATTTTTTATAATAAGAATAAAAAGCAATAATTTTAACCTTGAAGGAAAACTTTTTAGTTAATCCCAATATTTAGTTTTGTTAAGTTAAAAAGTCCTGGTATTTTTAACAGCTTCACACACACTATCAGTTATATTTCCCAACTATAATTAATTTCTCTGACAATAATAATATTCAAAAATTGATCTACTTAAAGAAGTAATTACAATTTAAAAATTATAATCATCAAAATCCTGCGTATAGATGTGTGTATCATAATCAAATATTTTTCACTTATAATCTAAAATTGTCAAGTAAACCAAACCTCCTCTATCTGTTCCACCTGCTTTTTTCTTAAGGAGGGCAGGGCAAGAAGTATCATGTGTATCAGGGGTGTACGGCCAATCTGTAAAATTGCACCCGATCCCAGCGGTGGTTACAGTCTGTGTTGGAATCATGTGACCACCGCCTTCTGCATTTTCCCCGCAAGTGTTTTCGCATGTTCTTCCCACGCAGGGATGTTTTTCAGGCTATTAACTAGTCAAAGCTTGGCACCTAAAAGAGCGCCAACATGGTTCACTTCTCGAAGTCAAGGAGAACTATGTCAGGCCTCGAGTGTGTAACAGAAACAACTGTCCAGAACATAAAGTTCCATTATATTCGGTACTACTTATTCTCGACAATTCACTCTATTTCCATAGCAGCGTTTAGTGGAGCGATATTACGGTAAATGCCGTAAGAGTGACAGAGATGGTAATAAAGTACTCTTAGTGCCGCATTGTGCCTTTGGAGGTAGGACATTCCCGCATGAGTTGGACAACTAGACAGTATGTGTCTTAGATTCTCGGGGTATCCATGGCACGACTTGCAGCTATCATCAGGAATGTCGTGGCTCAATATGTGGCGACAGTATGTTAAGGTGGAAATGACACCATCTTTACATGTCAAAATGAAACCCTCCGTGCCCGAGTTCAATTCGGGTGATTTGAGGAAAGCAAAATTTAGCTCACACGACACTGACTGATCCTCCACATTTCTGTTGAAGATGCTGTGCGTCCTCTTATAGAAGAGCTGTTCCCGGAACTTTTTCTCCTGTGCTTTCTGAATCTGGGCTTTCAGGAGGGAGTACTCGATATAGATAAGATTTGATGCGATCTGCTCAACCCTGATACTGAAGTTAAGTCCGAGTGTTTCAGCAGCCTCCTCCTCAACTTTGTACAGAAACGCTCCTTTTCCCACTTCTTCATAATTCCTGATCATTTTAAGAAGAGGGTCTCTTCCATTTGCGACTCTTTGTGCTGTAACCAAAATAATCTTGTTGTGGAAACATTCAAGATTCAATATTCCACATCCGATTGCCCCAGCAATCATATCATTTAGGGTAGCTGTGAATATCTTATACAGTGTGTTCAGACAAGTGATTGGCCTGTATTTCTTTGGGTCAGCTAAGTTGCCCATTTTCGACAGGAGTACTCTGCGCCCTTCCATTAACCACTCCGGAATTGGCTCTTCCAAATTCAAAAATGAGGTGAAAATACGGGCCAGATAATGATGAGTTGCAGGAAACCTCTTGCGCCATATGGTCTTGTTACCATTTGGTCCTAGAGTGGTATAGCTCTTCATACCTTTAAATACTTTTTCCACCTCCTCGTAGTGATGGTTGGGCATTCTTCCTTAGGTTTTGTTATAAAGGCATCACACAGCTCCTTAAAGCTATTTATGTTTTCTGAGTCTTCGTCAAGTCTATATTGGCATTTGTAGACTTCTCTCTAAAAGACTTCGACCTCATTTGGTTTAGGCGGGTGGTCGACAGCAACAGGAGGGTCTTGGAAAAGTTGAGATGGGTCAGAGAGAAACTGTTGGTATTCTCTGACCCACCTCTCCCCGCTCTAGACTTCTCTTAGCGTCAGATAGTATCTGTATTCTCTCAAAAATATGCTGCCTGATGGTCTGCAGCTTTGACTTTCGAACATTCGAACCTTGGCGGTAAAATTCCTGCCAGATGTAATATAGTCAATCACACACTGAATGCGGGGCGCATACTGTCTTGTCGATCCTATCTTTATGTCGAGTTGATGCATTCGGCTTTTGGTCTTATGATCAACCGTTGGTTTTGTTTTAAGGTCCAGAGTTCGGATTCTTCGGAAAATTGTCCACGAAGCTCTTCATCCATTTCAGCAAGATCTTTAAGCTTGGGAAAAACCTGGATGTTGATGTTTCTCCGGGTCCTAAAGCATCGCTCGTTCTCTAACGGATGCCTTCCCACGGTTAGTCTTGTCACCTATTTTTCTCTGTTACTGGCTTGTTCTGGCTCTAGTAGAGTAGGCGCTCTCTTACATAGACTATCTAAAAGCCCCAAGATTCCACCGATCCAGCGCATTGACTCCATCTTCATTGGCTACCCCCGCTCTAAAGTGATCGGCATTGCTGGCCGACGAGATATTAATATATATGTGTGTGTGTGTGTGTATGTTGTGACGTGGTATAATATACCACGCCCAAAGTGAATGAATGATTACGCCCAATCAACTTGATTGAATATAAAACTCATTTGGTGAACCTTACCTGGTCGAGCACAGATTCTTAGGCGCTATCATGCGACAGAATCCTCAATAGGAAGCGGGTGATTATTATAAAATATATAAAACTGCATCTACTAACACCTGCGAACTATTTGTTTATTTTGTTCACTAGGCATTCTAGGGGACGGCGGGCTCTAACACCAGATTACACGACCCACACGCACACACTCAATATCGAAAGCTTTACGACTATGCAGTCGTGAATCATTAAGTCACACACGACACCTTCACTTTACCATAACAGGGGGAAAACACGACCACGCGGGACTCTACACCGGCTGTTTAGTATGCGAACTGTCAAAACTCTAGCAGCCGGTATCTTTAAGCGCGCACTACTTAAAGTAGGTGTGCTGAACCAAGTGTTGCGTCGCGCACGCAGCGCATGTAAGTGAAGTGGCCAGTCACAATGACGAGACACTGTGGAACACTCGAAGGCGAGTGGGAAGAAACCCAGGGAAAATGGCTAACCACTGTAGGGCCCACTAATTTAAGTGTTCCTTCACACGCTGTTGCGTAGCGTACTTGGCGTTCTAGACGCGTAATCTATGGCCCAAGTTCCAACCCTGTTCTCGGCGTCGTCGACACTCACTCTGTGTTCGATCATCTTAGTTGCCACCTCATTCTTCTTGTCTCCCAAACGATGCCGTAGAATTGACTATTGTAATTCAGCACACAGTTAACTGAGCGTAATATCTGGTATCGAAACTAGGTCTTTAGAAGGTATAGTCGTTGTGGCTCGATTACCCGACCATTTAACTAGCTTCGGCGTAAAGCTTCGTAAAATATTAAGAGGCAGAAGAATAAGAAAGGTATGTGACTTTTATTTCGTCTTCATACAATAAGTGCATGGCCGTGAATTCAGTGTGGTAAGGACGATGGGTTCGAGACATACTTAATAAAATGAATAAAAGTGGATTATTGTCGTCGATTAGTGAAATCTTGCTAGGAATTTGATTGTATTGGAGGGGGGGCGTAACTTTTTTTGTTCTGGCGGCGGGTCGTTAATTCTACGTGCCAACCGGTATCTTTCCAACGTGGCGCGGCACCATGACATTAAAGGTCAGAGAAGGTCATCGCCATGTTGAAAAACTCTGATCGTAAAATTATCGTGGAATGTGGATTAGTTTTCGGAATATTTCGAACGGGTTACGTTGTACCCAACTGTTATAATTCGAAAGTTTTAAGTACGATTATCCGGAATGGTGTGGACCTCACATGACCATGTCGGTTCATTAATGGAGCACCATAATAGAAGGTCGTAGAATTTATAAGATAATAATGTGATTTTCGATCATTCAAGCTGGTGGTGAACTTACATGACCCTGGTGTCAGGAATAGGCCACCAGGTTGGAAGTCCGTTGGCCACCATCAGTAAGTTAAGTGTCACGGATCCTGAAATGTGGTTAATTCATGCGTGCAATCCCAAGATGGTTTTAAAATTGAGAAATAATTAATTCAGGTGCGATTATTCAAGATGGCGGTGACCTCTAATGACATTCTTGTCATTCATGGACCACCATGTTGAGCGGTCGTTAATTACCCTTGAGGCGTGATTTAAGGCTCTTGTTATGAATTTAATTTTACCGAATGTATTGCTTATTAATATGTGAGGCATTCAAAGGCCATTTAATAAATGACTTATTTCGTTACCCGTATTATTGGTCGTACCTCATTTATTAAATGTGGATTGTCTTTTGTTAGTGAATTGTTCCATTTCCTTGCTTAGATTTTTCTTAACCCCACCCCTCTCTGTTTTGGGCTAGCAGGAGTTAAATATAAAAATAAACATCATGGGTAGTGACTCAAAATAATTCTCTCAAGCACGACATTGAAAGAACTAAGTATGAGCACTCACCACTTTAAATCAATTTGGATAAATTTGTGATTGCTCTAGCAATAGCTTATAGCCTGACAGTTTAAAATTAAATAATTATTGACTAGGGTTTAGTCACCATATTAGGAGAACAAATTAAAATTGTTTAACGAGGGCATGCATCACATGTAATTGTACACATTTTTTCTTTTTAATAATAAAAACATGATAATAATGCCCCAAAATTAATTTTTAATAAGCATCTGGGTAATTATTAAATAGGAAACTTTTCATTTAATGATTGTTTTTGGATTTTTTTAATTTTTGCTAAATAGAAATATTTAGTTTTAAAATCTTCTAAACTCTTATTCGAAATTTCGCAATACATGTTTTCTTATTTGTAGATAATTTCTTTGTTATCTTGGAACATTTTAAAATTCTTAAACAAAAAAC
>JAAAKG020157689.1:0-24017 GCA_010014905.2 Druon quercuslanigerum | reverse complement strand
TTCGCTAAAGAAAATTCAGCTTTCCTATTCCGGATTTTATCTCAATTTAAAAGACGATTATACTAGCTGAGACAAATATTGCAATTATAGAATTATTTAACTTAAATGCATAAATCTGATCTAAACCGTAATTTTAAATTGTGTAAATTATTACGATATTAATTTTTAATTATTGAGCTTAGAATGTTTATGATACAGAATTCTTAACAATCGCCAATTAAAATTCCTTCAATTTTAATGTTGAACATTTTTATTATTTAAATCCTAAACGATTTTAATTGAAATATATTAACTTTTTATTGTTTCCACTTATTGCGAATTATCGAGCATTAATCTGTTTAGGCTAAGGTTTAAACTTTTTTCAATTTTAAGTCTCAAACTTAAGAAAAAAGGGAGATTGTTTAATTTTCATGATCATAGCTATACACTTAGGTAGCCTTCACATATTACGTAACGCGCATATGGGGGAGGGGTGTGTGCTATAGCGCAGCGCCTATATTAAAATTACATACATTTACTATAGAAAAAGTGTTACGTAAAGGGGGGAGGGGGTCAAAATGGCAGGAAAATTCGTTACGTAATATGTGAACGCTCCCTTATTTAAGTAACGCACATTATTAAAAACGTTTTTGTTCGAAATCTCGTGGCGCTTCTAAAATGTTCGTGTTAAACGCTCCGAAATTCAGTTCCTTAAGCAAGGACTGTTATTCCTAACAAAAATAAATGGGTTTCAATGGAGTTTTTTGCATTTACAAATTTTAACATCTTGAACTATAAAAATTGATTGCGAACTGCACTCTGTGTCAGTCTGAGATAAGACAGGTTCAATTTAAACGTTCGCTAAAGAAACTGCAGCTTTCCTATTCCGGCTTTTATCTCAATTGAAAAGACGATTATACTAGCTGAGACAAATATTGCAATCACGCAATTATTCAACTTGAATGCATTCGAAATTGAAACTTGCCTGAAGTTATTACGATATTAATTTGGAATTCTTTAATTTTTAATGTTTTCTTACACGAGATTGCTAACGATTGTCAATCAACAAATTTGTAACTTTAATGTGTAATTTTTAAGTGTTAATTTAATAAAATTTTATTAAATTTTAAGTCTTAGATTAGAAAAAAGTAAAACTTTTTTATTTTCATAGCTTTTCGCTTGATTAATTAACGCGATTTAAAATGTCAATCGAATTTCGAGGCGCATCGAAAATGTTTGCTGCGTATTCGGAAATTCGGTGCGGTTAGCGAGGTCTTTGTTATTTCTCAAAAATAAATGCGTTTCGGTTTAACATTTTTAAAGTTGCTGCAATTGAAATAATCCCCTGACACTTGAATTTCATTAAAAGTAATATATTTCTAAAAAATCGAAACGAGTTTTCTGGTATAATTTTGCAGTTGCTTCTGATTTTTTTTATTTACAAATTTCATCGTCTTGAATAAAGATAAAAAGACTGGTCCAATTTGAACTTTCGCTAAAGAAACTTCAGCTTTCCTATTCCGGCTTTTATATCAATTTAAAATACGATTATACTAGCTAAGGCAAATATTTCTGTTAGCAAATTATTCCACTTGAGTGCATAAAAGTTGAAATTGCTAATTTTGTAATGCTTCGCAGCTAAAGATGTTAATTTCTTAAGCTCTAAAGCTTCCAAAATTAAATTATAAGTTAATATTATCCTTCTTAGGAAATCGATCTTATTCCATTTTATTACAATCATTCATTTTGTATGGCTTTCAGCTCTATCGGTATTTGGCAAGGAGAACGAACTCAAAGTTCAACAAAATCATCCTAAAAAGATTGTTTATGAGTAAAATCAATCGTCCACCAATTTCGCTGGCACGAATTGTTCGTTTCATGAAGAAGCCAGGCCGTGAAAACCGCCTCGCTGTCATTGTTGGCACAGTCACCGACGATGCTAGGATCTTCGAAGTTCCTAAGTTGACGGTATGCTTTTTGTTTGAATATAAACGCATTATTTAAAAATTCAAAATTAAAATCATGTTTCAACTAATTTAAAAATTGGAAGTACTGTTTCAAATGCTTTAGATTTTATTACTGTTTTTACTTAAAAATAACAGTTCTGAAGGAAGAGAGAGAAAAATCTATTACCGAATGATTAATTACATTTAACAATAAGTTTCCATGAATTTAAAATTTAAGTTAAATTGTGGAAATGGAGAAATTAAAGAGTTTATTCTCGAAATTTGATCGGTATATTCTTGTTTTTTTTCCAAGAATGTCATACTTAAATTTGAATGTTCGAACTGACAGAGGGTGTGTACCCTACCGGCAAAACTAGGAATTGTCAGGGAATTTCTTTTAAAGTTGGGGAATTTTTTCGAGAGTGTGATTACTTTTTTCTTTGAATTGTCTTAGAAAATTGAATAACGATGATTCTTCATTTGTAAAAGTAACTTTCCATTACTGCATTTAAGTATTTTTTTGGTAATTAGTTTTTTTTATGAAATTAATTTTTTAACTGCAGGTTTAACTGTTCTATTTTTGTTTAAAAATTGATCGCTTTTAGTTTAAAATTCATTTATTTTGTTGAAAATTCGTTCTTTTTGGTTGAAAATTAATCTTCTTGACTGAAAATTCATGTTTTTGTTTTAAAGTTCCACAGTTTGTTTGCTATTTTTACTCTAACTTGACTCGAAAATCTTTCTTAGTTTATAGTTTAACTTATCTTGAAAAGTTGTTCTTTTTTGTTTAATTCTATAATTCACTTGTGTTTTTATTAAAAATTAAAATCTGTATTGGTGGAAATATAACTATCTTTTTTGTTCAGAATTTGTATTTTTGGGAATAAAAATTTAATTACTTGATTTAAAGATCAACTCTTTTCTTTAGTTAATTTTTTTGGTAAAAGATTCGTTATTTTGATATCAAATTTATCTCTTTGGTTAAACAATTAGATATTTTATTAAAAAATCGTATTTTTCGTAAAAATTCATCTTTACAGTTGAAAATTCTTCTTGTTTGTTTAAAACCTAACTGTTCCAGTTGAAGATTCATAATTTTAGCCATGAATGAATTTGTTTGGTTAAAGATAAAACCACTTGATTGAAAGTTAAAACACTTTAGTTAAAAATTGATCATTTTGGTTTAAAATTTATTGATTTTGTCGAAAAAATTTTAATATTTCATTTTTTGTTGAAAACAGACCTTTTTTGGTTCAAAATTCAAATGTTTCATTAATTTTTTTTTAGAATTCATGTTTTTTTTAATTTTCCTTTTTGGTAGAAGATTAATTCTATTTATTTAAACCTGAACTATTTGCTTTAAAATGAATATGTCTGGTTGAAAATGCAATATTTTTACTTGAAAACTTAGAAGTTTAAAGTCGTTCAAATTGAATTTAATATAGTAAACATTAATTTTACTTAAATATGCATTGAATTTTAAATATAAGATTCTAAAATAAAAATTTGTTTGTATTATTATTCAAATTCGTGGACTTTGGAAAACTAATTGAAGAAGTGATGAATTATATTTTCATTATTATTTAGTTATTTAACTAATCGATGTTGCTAATATATTTAAGAGTGTCTTGTAATATAACTTGTCAAAACTTTCTTAATTAAAATAAATGATTGAATCCCTAGATACTGAAAAGACATTATTTATAATGAACTCGCGAATATGTATACATATACCGAGTCGATTGTTTTGAAAAATGCCAAATGTTTGCATGACTCCGCACTATAAATAATTATACATGCCTGGAAAAAACCGGGAATTGTCTGGGAATTTGTTTTCAGTATTTCAGTTGACACCCTGGTTACAGAGTAATTTAAACTTTGAATGTTTCTGATTTTAATTTATTAAGTTTTGTAATACATTCAGGCATTTATTCTTCTGATACTTATAAAATATGTATTTGCTTTCTAATTAAGACTTTTAATTTAACAGGTGTGTGCTCTCCGAGTGACAGAAAAGGCTCGAGGACGCATCCTGAAGAATGGAGGTGAGATCATCACCTTTGATCAGTTGGCCCTCCGCGCCCCAACTGGCAAAAAAACTGTCTTGATGCAGGGACGTCGCAAGGCCCGTGAGGCAGTGAGACACTTTGGACCAGCTCCTGGGGTTCCTCACTCCCACACGAAACCCTTCGTCAGATCTAAGGGCCGTAAGTTTGAAAGGGCACGTGGACGAAGACGTAGCTGTGGCTACAAGAAGTAATTTGTTTTCCATCGCCGATATTTATTGCACTCATTACGTTCTACAAGTACATTCGTTTACTCTTTGTATTTTTATCATTACATTTTCTCTGTAAGAGGAACGTGGGAAATAAATATTGGCACTTGTACAATTTACACTTTCTCTTGGAGATCAAGGATCTTTTTATTAATAAAACTTAATTACAGCCAAAGTACACGAGTTTTTAAAGTATATTTTAAAAGGATTATTAACTTATCCGCCGTCAGTTTTCTTCAGTGAGAGCAAAAAGATAATTTATTCTGATTAATAGATTGAATAATTGATTAAACGAAGAATTCATTCGATTGTTTGAGAGACTGATACATACGGTTTCTGATTCTGCATTTCCTTCTTCTGGAATTGCTTCTAGTTCTTCTAATTTTTCCTCGTCGTCTGATGGCGGATCGTCTGTAAGAGTCACAGTCGGGAAATATGATTTTGATTCTTCAATAGCTTTTTCTGGGTTTTCGCTTACGTGATAAGGACCGATGCCAGCGAATGTCAAAAAAGCTTCGGAACCGACTTTTTTTACAGCGCATATGAAAGCTTCATAGCTTTAAAGAAAAGAGAGATACTTATAAATGAATGATTCTTAATGTTTACAGGGCTCGGATTCAAGTCACTATTTTTTCCAACTTTATTGTTTATTTGATAAAACAACATGTCTATCATTTCAAGTACAGAATTATATACCAGAAAAGTCCCAGCGGCTATTATTACATATTAAAAGAAATTTAACAAAATTTTAATTCATCTACTATTTATTTCATAAGCTTCAGATTGTACGACATTCTCGACGTTTATTAGTTCTTTGTAGAAACATCTTTTTAAATTTACCACTTTAATTTTTAACACTTCTTAGTTGAACAATTTAAATTCGAAAACGTCCGAAATTGAATTTTTTCAAGTTTGATGAGAAGTTTAGAAGTAAAGTTTAGAAATGAATGAAGTTGAAATTAAACGAAACAGAAAATTGACAATTTTTTATTTTACGGGAATTTATTTAGATTAAAAAACTAGAACCTAGAAATAATTTAAAATTAAAAACTAACATTAAAATGCAGGAAAGTTTAAAATAAATACACGTGAACTGTGAACTTGTCTCATTTTTAAATAATGTACTTTAGTCGAATATTAAAATGTTCCAAAGATTATCTTTATCCTTGCAAATATTTTCTTTTTCTTTGCAACTATTTTCTTTGTCTTTGCAACTATTTTCTTTGTATTTGCAACTATTTTCTTTGTCTTTGCAAATATTGCAAACCAGAATTTAATTAGTTTCATTTTATGCGATTATTGTTCTTTGATGATATTTTTATCTTCTACAAGTCTTTTAATTTGTGTAGAGTGGAACTGTGATCGTGAGTTTGAGATTATTTTTATCTTTGAAGAAATATGGAAAACATTTGGAATACATAATATAATAATCCTTCTATAAGTTATGTTTAGAAATTACACAATAAAATCTTTTAGAAATTCAAAATACTTGTAATCCAAAATTATTCATTTAATTTTATGAAATTTTTTACAATACGGCTTTATTCAGGTTTTGTATGCCTTATAACTTTAAGCAAGAATGAATGAGTTTAATAACTAATTTGGTTCGTGCAAATATAATTTGCAGGTCCATTGGATTTTATACTAGAAAGTACGAAATTCAAGTTATTACATATTTTTCATTATTTTATGTTTGCTACTATTTTTTATGCGTAAAGCGTTCGATCTTATTTTCTTCTTTTAAAAAATATTGAAAATTGGAGTTCTTTATCTAAAACTTTGACTGTGTCTTGATTATTGATACTATTTTCGATATTTGAAGAGAGTCCGAGCTCTATAATTAATAGGAGTATTTTTTTCAAAATATCTACCCAGTTCTTTCTGTATCTTTTGATTCGAATTCTTCTATAGATGAAGCAATCAACTTTGCTTCCGGTGGTTTATCGCGTTCAAATATTCCAAAATGCATGACCTCTGTACTATACATTTCCAAAACTACTTTTAACTCGTTTTTTCTAGTACTGTCGTATTTAAAAACAATAATAGGAACTTTATAGGTTTTATCTTCATACTAAAATAAAAAAGGTTGTTAGATTATCCTGAAAATTAGTTGTTTTAATAAAAGAAGGATTGTAGATTTACTCACAGGGTATGTAGAGTCTAAATATTTGCGAAATATTGTTTTGTAAAATAAAGCTTTATTTCTGCAATTCGGGGATGCCCAAACTACAGGAAATCTGTAGTTTTCTTTATCGCTGGGGATTGAAGCTGGACGATGTCTTTCTGCATAGCTGCAAAGTGATATAATTTTACATTTAAAGTTTTCTAAATTTAATTTATGATTAATTTTTACAATTTTGAAATGCATTTAAAATAAAACTATGATTAAATTTTTTTTTGAACTAAACACTTAAGAATCGTGTCTATAAATAATTTTATTATTTGAATTTAAAAATACTTACGATCCTTCAACGGGAGGGTGTTCTGAATTCGGGAGTTGGGGATTTCCGAACAAAAGATTTAGAAGGTACTTTTCGACGTCCATTTCGGATTTCTTTTGGTTGAGTTTGAGACGCATAAAAAGACATTTTCCTTCCAATAGTAATTCTTTGTCTTCTTTTGATACTTCATAGCCGGACTAATAATGTTTTAAAAAATTAAACTAAGTTGCGTAATATTCGTTTCTACACAAATGTATTGTACCCAAAGTACGCTGATTAAATCTCTCCTACACAAAATATTTTCTGCACATAATTAAATAGTATTATACTTCTCCTGTACAAAATATTCTTTACAAAGAATAGATCCTGCACAGAAATAGATCTGTATTTACACGTATACTTACCACGCATTTTTTTGGTTTTTGTTTTGTTTTTTGAAACTTGAAAATACGGTAGTAATTATTTTATTCTGAAAATGTCAATGTTTTCTCAAGACAAAATTAGAATTCTTAGAATACTGTGAACAAAAATATTATGCCCAATTTTTCTCCTACATAAAATAAATAAAATACTTTCTACGTAATGCAGATGTCTCTTGATATTTAAAATTATAGTTTTGAATGCGGATTTCGAAAACAGTTTATTTTTTGAGGCTTTCAAACTGAATTTTTTGTTTCCAAAGCTTAACTCGTCAAATTCGGTGTAATTTTGAGTTGAAAAATTTTTGAGACACGGAAAAAATGAAGGCACAATAAAAATTTTCATTGTTAAAAATGAGATTCAACAAATTTCAAATATTTGATTTAATATATCAAGAATGAATAATAATTTTAACTGAAGTGTTCAAAATTAAGCGATTTGAGATTAAAAAGTTCAAAATTGTATATTTCCAAATAAATAGCTCTGAAATTAATACCTCAGGAATCGAATAAATTCTTTAATTTTGGAGTTCTGAACTAATGTTGAACCCTAAATTTTCACTTTTTTTCTTTCATAAGTTTTAATTTCGCAGTTAAAATGGAGTTCGAAAAGCATATTAACAAGTTGAAAGTTTTTGTGTTTAAAACATTTTAAGTTTACTTAAAATGATTAAAATTTTAAACGCTTAAAGTATACAAAAGTTCTATTATCACAATTCGTGGTGACTAAAATTGTTTTCAGTTTAAATGAATTTCGGATTCGTTTAATGTTATAACGTGGCATTGCAGAAATATCTATTTTGAACCTTTTTTTTTAGTAGAATTCAATTTTAAAGGTATATAATTTACTAGTTTTTTATTTTGAACCGTAAAAATGTCGGTGAATTTATTTTTTTATTTTGAAAACATTTGATTAATCAATTATAATGTTAAATTATGATTTTTGAATGTAAGATCAATTTGAAATTGTAGAATTTATAAAGATTTGCCTTTGAAACGTTCAACTTCATACTTAATTTCAAATTGTGAAATTTTAATCGGTTCGCAATAAAAATTAATTAAATTAAATAATTATCGATTTAAAATTATTCAACTTTGAACACTTTTAATAAGAAATAATACAATTTTAGTTTCGTTTGATTTAAATTGAACCATTTTCAAAATTCTAGTCTGAAAATATTCCAATTTTAACGTTTTGAAATTGTCCTAGTTTTATAAAATTTTAATTTAAATCATTCAGTTTCCGGATTCTTCAATTCAGAACAAAATTATTCAATTTTGAAGGCTTTAAGGTAGTACTGGTTCCAAAAATCTGTTATCTTAAAAAAGTAGTTTTTCCATTATTCGAAGAATCAGTATATTATAACTGATGTCAATCCAAGCAAACAAGATTATTTTTATGAAAAATGTTAAAATTCACAAAAATAAACATTAATTTTAACCATGTTTTTTGGAGTTGAATTTTTTGTGACCATCGCTTCTTAGCAATTTTTGAAAATGATAGCATTTTAATAAATGACAGGTTATATTTTCCAAACAAAATTATCTACAACTCTGCTGTTTCCAACTTTAAAAATAACTAAATAATCTTAAAATATAATTATTTGTTAAACATTTTTTCTTTAAAAAAAATGTTTTAACAATTTAGAGTCATAGAAGAAGCCATAGAAAATTTTTCTTTCAAAATTGGAAACAGTAGAGTCGTAGAGAATGTTTTTCTGAAAAAAAAGCCGCCACTGATTAAAATGCAATCATTTTTCCAAAATTGATAAGAAGCGACGGTTAGAAAAAATTCAACTTAAAAAAACATGGTTAAAATTAATATTTATTTTTGTGAATTTTAACATTTTTCACAAAAAATAATGTTTTCTATTTGAATAACATCATTTATGATATTTAAAATATCTGACTTTCGGCGCGAGAAGTACCTTAAATTAGAAATGATAGAATTTCACCGCCTTTTTAAAGAAATTGCAAAATTTAAGTTTAAAATTGAGGGCTTCTGGTTTAAAATATGCAAATTTTAAACGCTTTATATTTCATATTGTTTTATTCTAAATGATTTTATTTTGAAATGATACATAGTCAATTCAAAATTGTTCAATGTTTTTCTTTTTTAATAAAAAATCGTTCAATTCGAAAGTATTAATTAGTAATTATTGTTTCAACATTTTTTAACTTAATTAAAAATTGTTTTAATAATGAATTAGAAAAAATTTAATATTAAAAAATAAAAATTCAAGGATCCAAATGTGCGCTTTATACACGTCAATATACTTCTAGGATTTAAATAAAAATAATTCTTTATTTGTATGCTGGATCTACTTTTTGTATAAAATAATTAGTTTAAGGTTTTTGACATTTTGTGGAGAATATATTCTATGCAGTAAAAATATTGGGCATAAAATCTGTTTGTACACTGTTTCAAAAATATTTTCAAAAAAAAAAGACTGTTTAATTTCGTTGAGGAGATATTCTGTGTATAAAATAATATGTGTACGAAAAATATAATAAATATAATTTGTGTACACTATATTATATGTAGAATATATTTATGCAGGAACAGCGTTTTCCTATTAACTTGATATAGTGTTCATTCTCTTAATTTATTCTTCTTTATCTATCGTTTTTTTTTAAGGATACGATTTTACCTCGTTAAACATTTCGGGCACCATACTTTCTTCTACTTTTTTCCTAAATTCTTGCTCAATATTATAATTTTCGGGAAGTATCTCTTCAACAAGCTCCACGTAAGGGGGGCTAGATTTTTTATCTCGTCTGTGCCCATCCTCATCCTTAAAAACCCACGGGTATAATAAAAGACAAGTTTCTGCAGCCAAAGAAGTAATAATATGATGCATTTCATCCTCATATTTAGCCTTTGCTTCAGCTTCTACATATTCAAAAACCCTAAATTAGTATCTTGGAACAAAAAAAAGAAATTTTCTTTTAAAAATTCATTTTCGTAGAACCTCTCTTTGTTTTTTTCGCTACCTCCTTTGCTAGTCTAGCTTCTTCCAGTATTCTCATTCTCTTTTCCTCCTCTGGACTTCTTTGACAGACAGGAATGTTGAAACTAGAAAAATTTGATTAAAAATTGTAATGTAGGATATAGTTTCAAATTAAAGTGACATACTCATGTGGTTGTCCTTTTTGAACTCTTTCTAATTCTTGATTGAGAACTCTCAAAAGTTCCGGACAATTAGCACCGAAAACGAGATTAACCATTTTTCCATGCTGAAATTTTGTTTCTAATAATTGACTGTGATTAATTTGCCTTATATTGATTTAATAATAATAGTAATGTAATAAGAACAACTTACATGAATGAACATCCAAGTTGGTTCACTTTTACCTCTGAAGCGTTCCAAGGAAGTGATGTTGTCACACTTTGCCTGAAATACAATTATGATATCAAGAGTTATGAGTAAAAAAAACCTTTATTTATTTATTCATCTGAGAGAATTTGAATGTTCAATTACCGTAACATAACTGAGTGTGTCTCCTCCTACTTCCATTTTTACTTTTTTCAAAATGCTGACCATGGCTGTGCAAGGTCCGCTCCAGTCAGAATAAATATCTGCAACTTTAATTTATACAAGAGTAGAGTGATTATAAATTATTAAACATAATTATAAATGTAAAAAGTAATTATAAATAGGTACTCACCAACTAAACCATTTCTTTCCAATATTTTCGCCCACTCTTCGTCTGTAGAAACTTCGGTTTGCAAAGCAGCTGGTTGAGTTTTCTTCGCCATTTTTTTAGAGGTTGTTAATCCTCCCTTAAAAATTACAATATGCAAATCAATTTTTTGTACTCAATATAATTCTTGTCCCTAAATTAAAAAGCTAATTTACTTTCAATGTGAAAGAAATTAATATATTAATGAACAATTTTGTTTTGAATATAAACAGTATTTCGATCGAAGAATATTAATTTTTATTGTTTAAATAAGTATAACCGTGAGGTATATTTTAAAGTTTAAGATTTTGCCTAAATTCTCAGGCCAAGGGAATTTGATAATAGTTTGATCATTAAATTTGAGGTAATTGATTAGTAAATTATAAGCAATTTAATTCAAAATGTTAATTTTTTTAATGTAAATTGAAATTAATATGAAAATTTCCATAAATTAAATTCCAATTAATATTTTCAGGTGAAATTCATTCAGTATGGCAGCAGAATAGAAAAACGTGGAATTTTCGGAAACCTGAAAAATGTATCTTTTGACCGAAAATTTTACCATTTTTTTTAAGTAACTTGAAATTTTATAACTTTCACATAGAATTCTAGTATAATAAATTTTAAAAAAATCTGTTCTATTTTTTCATAAATTATTAAAAAATTTAAAATAGGTCTGATATAAACTCTTTTTTCTAAATCTTAAGTTCAATCCTTAACTTGTTTTATTATGATTTTATTCAGTTTATAATGATTAATTCTAAAATCTTTAACTGTGAATTTTTCAATTCTAGATCTTAATTTTTCAGCGCACATTTTAAACTTTAGGAATTTTAAAATGCAGTTCTGAAGACTTGACATTTAAAAGTTATAGGCGTCGGAAATTGAAGATTTATGATAGAAACTTTTTATTCGATCAACTGTAAATATAAATATGGTAATGATTTTAAAAATTGAACTGTAGTTTAAGTATTAATAAGTAAAGAGTAATTGATTTTACAAGATGATTCTGAATCCGTTCAAAAGTAATTAATCTGTAGATATTAATTAAATATTAAAAATATTAAATAATTATAATTAATTTAATTATATTAAATATATTAAATATTAAATTAGATATTAAAAATTGAGCTGTTAAACAAATGTAAACGTCCGATTGAAACACTATAAATTATTTCAAATTTTTGAATAACTTTAAATCAATAGAAGATATCGAGAAAGCCTTAAATCATTTAAATTGCAAAGAGCTAAATTTAAACTTTGAACGTTGCAGTTTTAATTATTCTATTTAAAAAAATTTTAATTTCTAATTGAAATTGTTGTTATTAATTTAGGAAAAAATCGAGTTAGTTGAAGAGATATTTAGAAGTTTTGAAAAGATTCAAAATAATCTGAAATTTGAAATGATTTCAAATAATTAAACAATAATATTAAAGACATTTTCTTAGGATTTCTAGGAAAATTGTAAATGATTTTTTACTTTGAAAAATTAATTTAAAGAAAATATTTTAAAATAATTTTAAAAAATTAACACAAAATGGGCTCAACGGATAAAAGAAAATTTTAGGAAGAGTTCAAGACATATTAATTGTTCAACTGAAAAGTGTTAAAAGCTTTCATTGTATACGTGTAGATTATTGAGAGTTTGAATAACCCATTTTTGATTTAAGAAAGGTTAAACTTCTAATTTTAAAAGTTTAAAATTTAGGATTTACACTTTGAGTACTTTAATTTGCCCTTCAATTTTGATTACTTCAAATGACAACATTTTTAGCTCTAAGAGTTATAATTTTTTAATGTGATTGAACGCGAAAATTTTTTGCAAACCAGGAAATAACCTGAAATTTTTTGTTTATTAAAAGAGCCACCCCGTTATTATTAAATAAGATTAAAGTTTATATTAATTTATAGAATACCCTTTTGCGGCGAAGCATGTTGAATATATAAATTGAAATCACTTCTTTTAAAATGGAAATATTGATAGTAATGCAAAGTTCAATTTTTTATTTATAGAGCGATATCGATAATTTTGTCCTTCGTTCGACAAATTCCTGCGAGGAACTGAACTAAATATCTTTGAACTGAAATCAGTCTAACATAATTTCTTCTTAGCCGGTCTGGGGACGTCGGCGACATTGAAGGCACGCGAATTCTTATAGTTAAATATTAGGGATTCTATCAGGCACTAATACTAGGGTCGGTAATTACAGAGCAACTATGACACAGTATGCACGGAAAATGAATGGTACTTCATGTCAAAGTACTTTTACTGGGTTAAAGCAATTATAGGACAGCACAATTTATAATACGATTTGAATTTATAAAACCCTAGTTATCATTTTAAATCAATTTATTTATTTTGTTATTTTTATTAATTATTGTTTCTTTTTCTAAATTTACAATAATGGATTTCTTCTGTTCAGGAAAAAAATCATAAATAAAGATATCATTTTTATTATATTATGTACATCATTGATAAGGAAATCTAAATCTAAAATATTTTAACTTCCATCGTATTTATATATTTTATCCAAATAAAATTGACAGAAAAGTACGGCAAAAAAGTTTTTTATGGATTTACGGTTAGGGATTTTTATGTTTTACACATAAAAGATTACTATTATACATGAAATAGATTTTTCCTCACAAAATACTACTTTTTAAGTAGGCTCAATCGTTAAATTACGCATTAATCGATATAAAAGATTTTTTACGAGATTAAAAAAATTCTGAAATCAATGCAGCTGTTTCTTTTTGTGCGTTCAGCAAACAATTCATCGTTTATAATTTCTAAAAAGGTATAAACTCCTGGTATTTTTAAAATTTTTGTAATAAACAGTGAAAATCTAGAGTATCATCAGGATTACGAAATTCTTAAATTTTTGGCACTGACCTTTAATATTGCCAATAATATTTAAATTAATGAATAATTTGCTAAAGAGCAAAACATTATTCTTCTGGAAATTAACATTTTTAATCTGCAATGAGAATACTGATGTAGCACGACATGGCATGTCATTTATTTTTAATGTCAAATAATTAAAGATAACCATGGTGATTCTGGTTTATACACGCTCGATATATATTCCATCGTCTAATTCCTTTAAATGTGTATAGCGATTAGTACGAAGGCTATTTTCTAAAGGATAAAACTGCACGCAATCATAAAACCAGTATCTTATTAACATTTATGCAAATATAATCTATAATTTATTGAGTTTATAAGTTTATACTATTTCTATGGCATTTTATATCACTTTTTGTAAACTTCATCAATTTTTCGCACTTACGGAATCAGTTTAAGGAAAATTCACTTGTCCATTGTAAATTAATTGTTTTATTCTAGATTCATCGTTGTTTTAATCCAAGCTTTCCTAAAACCTCGTTTAGAAGAAACACTTGATATGGTTACCTGGGAAACCACTGAACGAGATATTTTGGAATATAAGCAAAAGATTCAATACAATTTAATAGGAGCAGGAATTTTTACGACAAAAATGGCGGAAAATATTTTTATTATTATTATATATATACGTGCAAAATAAAAGATAAACAAATTTGTAATTACAGTTGGCCGAATAATTTGACAGGATGTAATTAGAACGTATTTTCTATACGTTATGAGTTCTTTAATCAATTATGTCTAACAATGATATAATTTGTTCAAATAATTTTACAATTATATTGTCACATTATATTTAAACAAAATAAATTTGTTTCAATGATTTTAATTTATTCAAACACATACAAGTATTCGTAGAAAACAAATTTGTACCTAAAAATATTCCAATCTGTTGAAAATTTGTTAAGATAAAATGTTTTTCCTGCTTTTTTTAGGTAACTAGATACTTGAACAAACACGTATTATTTAATTAATTGTAAAATTATCTCAATAAATTATTTTATTTTTATAATTGGTTAAGTACTTGTAGTGTCTAGAAAATACGTTCATTTCGTGACTTAACTCAGGAAAACCAATGTTTAAACAAATTAAAATTATTTTAAAAATTTAAAATTAGCTACAAAACGACTGGGTAATCTGATGATATCGATTAATAATTATTTATGAAAAAAATCTAAAAGGGTTAATAAACCTCAATACGGAATTATTTGTAAATTATTATCGTTTTTAAACATTAGATTGATTAAAAGCTGACATTTCCCTGAAATTTAGAGAAATTTTTTGTTTTGAAAACGAACAAAAGTGAAGAGTAAGATCAGAGAAGTTCTAAAAAATCGACAAGTGTAAATAAAAACCACTTTGGTGTTTATACACTTACTGATAAAGGCAGTTAAAGTGGCGATCGAAATTTAAATTATAAAATTTCGCTGTTCAATTGGTGTGTTAAAATAAAAATAAAAAGAACTTAAGGACTTCAAAAAACTAGTTTAAAAGAAATTTTAAATCTTATTTTACATTTGATTTTTTAAAACAATTTATAGTCGTATATAAGGCCATGTCATACTTACCTATAAAAATTGCAATTCCTAATTTGCAGTTATTTTTTGTCGCAATATACAATATTTACACAAAATAATAAGATTTCGATTTGAAAATTGCCAAAATTTTTATAATTAAAAAAAGTTAAAGTATGTACGTTATATATTTTTATTATTTTATTCAATATTTGCAATGATATAATAAAATAAAAAATACATTGTGCATATGGAAATTCAGGTTCCTTCACAGGGGGAGCCCTACAATATTGGATGACATTTTACACTCCTTAATTTTTGTGTGTTAAATTTAATGAGTTGTGATAATTTTATAGAAAAAAAACAGAGACATATTTTTAGATAAATTAGTGTTTCTTCTAATAATTAGGTCTCTCAGTGGATATTTGTTTAACGAATTCATTGGCACTATAAAAATTATTTTTATTCTTATTTAGTACTTTTTATTTATATACAAATAAAAATAATAGTAAATAAAACATATATGGTATCCCAGAATAGGTTTTAAAAATATCTACAAGACTAGGTGCACTCAGAATTTTAATGATTAAAAGAAAAAAAAATACAAAATCAGACTAACACTGTCCTCTATATTTTTTTAAGCACAAAAAAGCATCGATGATATTTATAATATAGCTTTGTCCTGGATGAGCGAGTGCAAAATTTCATCCGATTATATTGCATTGTTTTAGGGTTTGTCTTTTGTAAAAAGGAACATGAATTTGAATTTTTTCGACTTTGCTATTTTTAGACCTCCTTAATATACATATGCATTATATTTTTTAAATACTCAAAGATTAAATCAAAATATGTAACAATAAGATATCCCTATAGCGTAGAGCATTTGTCTAATAATATGTATAAGATAAGGATTTGAGGATTGCATAATAAATTGTTAAAATTGAAAATGATTAAACTTTTTGGAAAAGTTTTTCTTGTTAGTTTTAACGAATTATATAGTTGATATTGCTTGTAATTTTTCGTATCGACAAACCTGTACGAAATTGGATTTCTGTGTCTTATAAGGTTTCCATAAACGAATCGTGAAACCTTTTAAAAGTTACCTCTCTTCAGAATTGCTCCATACTTCAGGAAGGTAAGTGTAGTAATTATTCCGATATAGCACAACATTTTTTGCAACAAAATTTTATTTCAATTTGCTAATAAAAGTTAAATTCTTTTTTTTGAATATCCAACGTTTCCAGGATATTGTCAAAATTGGATTGTGCAAAGAAATATACTCGACCGAAAATATATCTCGTATCTTCCAATTCAGTAGGATTATTCTGACCTACATTCAGCTCGACAAACTTCAACTTTTTCAGTCTTCATTCTTTCTACAAGTACTATTACAGGCAAGTTGTTAAATAAGGTGAAACTATAAATAATATTTGAGTTGAAAGTAAATTTTATTTGTCAAATTCCTATCTTATGACCATGAGCCTCAATCATTTTCAAACTGAAAGTTTTTGCACTCGACTTTTTTTTGCAGAATACATTTTTCTAACGATTTTAAAGTATTTTACACTGAGAAAAAAAATAAATCCTTTTTGAAATAGGTAAAATTCTAATTAAGGAAAAATTTTTTTTTGCATGTTTCCAATTATTGTTTAGGAAGTGTTATTCTGCATAATGAACTGAGTGAAAAAGTGTTATAAAAGAATTTGAAGAATTGAAAACTCTGCGCTTCATGGAATTTTCTATATAACAGAAAATCTTTGCTTACCATTAAGGTTATTAAAGCATTTTTCAACTTTTTTTTCATTGTTCATTACATTTGGATACTTTTTAAACTATTTTATACTTTTAAATACATTTAACAATACAAAAACATTTAAGTAAAAAATAATCATAGAAGAATTGGATAAATTGAAAATCGTGTTTTTTATGGAGGGTATTGTATAGCAGAAAATGGTATTCTGTGAATAAGGTTATCAAAGCGTTTCTGCTCTCTACCTTTCTCTATTGTTTATTACTTTTTGATAGGTTCAAACGTTTTAAATATTGACATAAAAAAAGTATTGAACTTTTTTTAAATACGCAGGAATCTATTTTTACAAACATACATGTTTATTTAATAAAAAATCTGTTATTCATAAATTATCAGAAATATGCTTTCTCTAAAGATACATTGAGTTCAACAATTTTCAGGTTGAAGATGGTTGAGGCTTACGGTGCCATGACTTTGATGAAAAATGTACGAAATAATCAAATACTGAATAGTTATTTTAATGTAGTCTCGCATTCGATTTTTAGAATTTAAATAGTTTAAATCTATTTTTAAATTATAATAAATATAAATAATAACTTATTCATGCTTATTTAGTTAAATTACCCTAAAAGGCTATTAACAGATATCACACATTATTCAAAAAATAAGTAACTATTAAATTTGTTCGTCATGCAAAAAGTTTTTTATCGCATTTGCAGTTAATTATCTCATCTTATCAAAATCTGGGTACTAAACAGATTAATGCCGACCCTGCTGCGTATTCTCATAATGTCAACAGAAAAATGTCTTGAATGTGTACGTGTAAACATTCATTTATTGTTCTCCAGTGTCTATTATACACTCGAGTGCCTGTGACACCAATAAGAAAGAAAAGCGTCAGTAGTAGTTGATTTCTACTGAGGGAAGTGACAATTGTTACACTTATTTCGAAAGAGAGCTAAATTATTTTTGCCTCACGGAACTTCGCCCTGTTACTTGGAATAAAATAAATTTGCGTTATTTTACAGTAGTTATATGAATCACAGATAACATAATCGTGACGGTTTTCAAGTAACGATAAAGACTTCGGGAAACGGTAAGAACTTGAACAATTTTGATATTTCTTTTTCAAGATTTTTAAAAAGTGCTTAATTTGTCACTTTTTGTTATATGGATTACAAAATTTTATTCAAATGGCTTTTCCTCTCATACTAATTAACTCTTAAGCGTTTTATTTTAATTTTGGTTTTGTTACTTTTAAATATTTTGTAGTTTGAAGGCTAAAATTGTTAAACAAGTAACTCAAATCCTACTTTATCAACATTTTTTCTTATCAACTCACGTTCACCCGAAATAGCTGGAAATTTTTTTTCAAGGGAAGAAAAAAACGTTCTAAACATTTGAATTATTTAAACAAAAACGTGAAAGTACATTTAAGAGTTGATAGAGCTTTAAAGATCTATAACAAAAGTTGGTAAAAGTTACACTTTTCGAGAAAAATATTTTCAAAAATTGTCCTCTTTCATAACCGCAAATAAGTGCCATGAAAAATGATATTTTAAAAAATATTTTTTTAAATCTCTAACCAATAAGAAATATATCAGTGAGCCGCAAGAAACATGTTAAGAGACAAATAGAAGGCTCAAAAGTAAAAATTAAAAAATCTGATAGCGCATAACTCGTAAATGATTTTTTAAACAACAGATTACTTTTTAATTGTTTCATCATTTTTGTTTAAAAATTCGAGATACGGAAAAATAATTGTCCAATTAAATTTAACTAAAAAATTATATAAAGTCTGTGTTTTTTACCATTTTTTAATGGACTCAATTGGTGTCTTACTATATATAAGCAATTACATTATAAATCATTTATATTCCCACTAATATATATTCCTGAATCATGCTATATAGTATATGTATAACAAATTGGATGGGGCAAATAATTGTTTAATACATGGGTTTTATGTAATTTTTCCGCGGAATCAATATCAAAAAATCAAAAATATTTAAACAAATTGTTCAAATAAAAATTGTTTAAACAGTTATAGTCTTTCTTCATGGCAGAGTTCGGTGAAATCTTGAGAATTTTTAAGCCAATAAAACGTGTTTAGAAAAAAGTGGCACATACTATATAATATGGTTATGCCTTGACACTCTTGGGTTGATCAGAAAATAAACGTCGGTAAGGCAGGAATCGGGTAAGTATCACATGAACATTGAAATTTAATAGTTTTAAGTATAGGAAAGCATTTAAAATATTTGACAGTAAGAATGTAGTATGAATTAGATAAAATTTGTATTTAAAACTAATTATGTAATCATTAAAATTATAAATTTGTGTATTCATACATTAAACTGAGAAATAATTTAAGTTTCCTGGATTTTTTAACTGTGAACCTGGGGTGACATATGTCTCAAATGTGATTCTTTAGAGGGTTCCATTAGGGTGTTCCGCAAATTCATTGTAACATTTTTTTTACTGTAGGGGGCAAGTCACCCTCCAAAAATTTTCCATTTGCGGAGAATGAAAATCCGTAACAGCGGGAACTTCAAAATCTGATTTAATTAATAAAGGAAAATTTTGGATTTTCGAAAAATTGAACTCATACTTCAAGGTTTGATCTAAACGTGCAAAGTTTTTTACGGATTAAAGACCCAATATATGACCTGGTAAT
Source organism: Druon quercuslanigerum (assembly GCA_010014905.2). NCBI lineage: Eukaryota > Metazoa > Arthropoda > Insecta > Hymenoptera > Cynipidae > Druon > Druon quercuslanigerum. Next base: position 4,430 of record JAAAKG020157689.1, on the reverse strand, counting down.
AAAAACTACGTTTTTACGTATTATTGTTGATTTTCAACACTTTCTGTCGTCTTTTTCATACAAATGATTACTAATAGTCAATTTCAATATTTCCATGATTTTCTGAACAATTTTTAAATATTTAAATTAATGTGACTTATTTAAACAATTATTTATTATCAAAAAATGTAAAAATTAATCGTATTTTCGGACTGAAATGTAATAGTTGGTCATTCTTCAGAGTACTTACTTTTTAAAAAAACATTATGTGATTATTCCGGCAATTAATTCTTATTTATTTGTAAAAAATCTAAAAATGGACCCAGAGGTGTCCATTTTTTTCTCAAGATGGTATTCTATTCTACTATTCATTGAATAATTAAATAATTTTGAGAAATTTCCTCTGATGTTTAACAAATTTTTATTTATTTAAGTAATTTTTAATTGTTGTTGATTACTTAATAAAATAATATAAAACAGAATACATACAAGTATTCTTCTGCCAGTATATTGTATAAAAAAAATTTAACATTCTTTAATTGTTTAAACATACTGTATTCTTTTTAATAATTATTTTGTTAAAAATATTTTTTAATTAGGATATTCTGAAATTAACACAATATTGAATAATTTCGAGTTGTAAATTCTGTTAAAAGCGTCATGTGATTGTTTGAACAATTTTTATTCGTAAACCATCCATACTGAGGTTTGAAAGGAATTGGGAAAAACAATATCTAATTGTATAAACAATGAAATAAAGCTTTTAGGAAAATTTACTACTCCTTAAAATCATTCAATATTATGGTTCAATTCATAATATGTAATTCATACTATGTTAAATTTAAAAAAAATTTTGAATGGTTATAATATTCTTTCTATACACTATACAGTTAGAAGAATTTGCTTAAGCAAATAAAAATTGGTTAAAGAAATAGAAATTTGTTAAACATTAAAGGAAATGTATCAATATTACGTATTTATTCAACAATAAGTAGCATAGGATACCAACTTGAGAAAAAAGGGGACATTTCTGGCTCAATTTTTAGATATTTGAAAATAAATAATAAATAATTTTTTAAATAACCACATAATGTTTAAAAAAAACTTTTGTACTTCAAAAAATGACTAACTGTTACATCTCGTTCCGAAATTACGATTTTCTTACATTTTTTGAAAAAAATACATGTTTAAATAAAATATAAAATAAAAGCTTTATTTCGTAGATACACCTCTTCAATCCCTAAAAAACTTAACATGTTTTGATCGAACCCTGAATTGTGAGTTGAATTTTTCGAAAATTTAAAATTTCTCCTTGTTAATTAAATGGGACTTTGAATTTCACGGTTGCACGTGCTAATATTTGAATATCGAAAAAATTACGGATTATTATCTTTCTCCGGAAATGAAAACTTTTTTTGATAGCCGGGTGACTTGCCTTTTAGCTTGACAAGCGTTTTTGACCACCCTTTTGTACAACTTCTTTGAGGTTTCCTTTTGCGAAAGGAATATTAAATTATTCCAAATTCAAAATTATTCGAATCCTTTTGTATTTGAATTTATACATAAAAATCGAATTTTAAATGATTCAATACTTTTTTGAAAAAGTATATTTTATTTTATGTTCAGTTTATGCACGAGAAACTGTAATATTGTTATTTTGAAACTATGACGCATTTATAGGTTCTTTGTCTGGAGAAATTATATTGAAATCTTTCAATGTTGAAAGAAGATATAATTATATAGATATATGTAATTCCGGAAGGGCACTTATTACATGCTAGAGAATGTTTCAAAATTTTAGTATTGTTTCACGCATAGAGATTTTAATCCACTTTTCAATATAAAGTTACAAAACACAGTTTAATTTTTTTTAACCATAAAACTTTTTTGCTTTATTCGAAAAGATAAACAAAGTTTTCATGGATAAAAATTTTTTTATTAAAATAAGCAGCCAATGTGAAACAAATTTTAAATATTTTCCTTGCATCTTTGAATGCTGTAATTTCTGAAATCGTTTTCACCGCAATTCAATGGAAATTCAGTTTTTATCTTTTTTTGAAAGGTTAAAAAATATTGATCAAGAACAGAAATGTTCTATGCAATAGTTGTACATCTTCTCAGAATACATTTTTTTGTTCTGTTACTCTTTTCCTCTAAACTTGTTTTTTTTTTAAGAATAAATATAAACCAAAAATATCAGGAGGAATTCAATCTAGAATTACTCCGTGTAATTTATGCTTGATAGTCGCCTAATAGCGGGTATAGCAGCATTTCTGTTTATGCTGTATTTTTGTTTCATTTCTTGCATACTCGATTTACAGTATTAAAATTTTAAGGTCTTCATACTACTTGAATTTTCAATTTATTTCTTTGTGCAACAATATATAAAAAAATAGTTACAAAATTAAAGCAATTGAAAACATTCAATTTTTTATTTAAAAGATGATATTGCCTAAACAAACTCCACACCTATGCGAATTATTGCATTTATATTATATACTGAAGAAACATAAACAATTAATTGAATGTATAGGTTAATTGTTATAAATAATTAACATAAACAATAAATTCAATATAGTGCGTAAATAATGTAAACAAGCATTTCTTACTTAAAGTGCATTATATTTTGTATTAGAATTGTAATTAGTTAGGACTTGTAATAATACGCCAATAATTTTCTTTTTTACAAAAAATTGTATACAAAAATCTCAATTTTTTTTTCTTGGGCGAAAACTTTTCAATTATTGTTAATAAAAAATAGTATAAACGAATTTCACAAATTAACTTTTTTGTGTGGAAAAAATATTATTTTTTTTATTAAAGCTTCTTGAATACTAGTTAATATAATTATTTGATTTATGTGTTACACCAAATTTGCTAAAGAAATTGTTAAAAAAATCCAAAGTTCCACATCACGTGGACGAAGCAGCTTCGCTCATTGCCTTTATATGATACCACCCTGATGTTGGCATTGGTAAACGTACCATGAGGCACTCCTGAATAAAATAAAAACGTAAAAATGTATGATTACGCAATATCGTTTATAAAATAGCTGGTTACTTATTATAATATATGATAATTATATATTATATGATAATTAAATGATTAAATGTTGCATAGGAATATCGTGTATGAACATTGTATCTGTTCCCATGACGATTTGTCTACAAATTTTAATTGTGGCAATGTTAATCTTATTTCTTCTCGCATAAAATTAATATAAACAACTCGTATTAACTAGTTTTCAAGAAATCTTTCATTCTATGTTAGGTGAGCAACTTCTTTATATTAATTTTTTTCATAGCTTATAACGTTTGTCAAAAAATTTAATTCTTATAATTTTAATTTTATTTTTACGATTAAAATAAAAAATACGTGTACTATCCAAAATTGTTTCCTAGCAATTTTGTGGATCTTTTTTAAATGCACAATTTTTGTAACTGCACCTTTTTTCTAACCTTGCGTCATTTTTCCAAAAATAAAATTTTTTTATTGTTAATTTTATTATTTACGTTTAAAACAAAAATTACATATCCTATTGTAATATGATATTTAATAAATTGGTAGTTCTTTTCTGAGTAGCAAAATTCTTTCCATTTATTTTCCTCGTAGCTTTTTTCGTTTGTCCAAAAATTTAATCTTTTAATTCTTAATGCTGTTTTTACGAACTTAAACATAAAAGTGATTCTTAAAAAATTTGTACATATTCTGAATTCACCATTTTTGTCTATTAATATTTTGTATTATATTGTATACTATGGGTGCGAAATGACATGTTTGATTTTTGATTATTTTTGTTATGCAATAAAAATTTGAATTTTCGATTTTTCAAGAAAATTCAAAAAGTTGCTATGACAGCCTTGTAGAGTGTTAAAAAAAAGCAATGTTTTCTCCTCTTAACTTTGTTTTATATCATACGTTGTCCAGCTTTAAATTTTCATTTAGTTTTTTTTTTTTAATTTAATAAATGCTATCATTCTGGTAATCTTTTTTTTATCGAAAAAAGTCATTAGGATAAATTATTCCTCTTTTTTAATGCAACGATCAAACGTACATCGAATTTTCAAACTCTAAAAAACTGATTTCAAAAATATTGAACATGCTCTAACTTTTTGAATTTTTATCCAAACTGGCTGGCTAACAAACTTGAGCTTCATTGTAGGGCAGCAAAAGAGAATACCAAAGGCCAATCCAATCTGTCAATTTTTACAAAAAATTACCTGCTAATAACATATTGAAAATCTCTATACCTACACACACCCACCCACACAAACAGGAAGAAAAACAGACACATTCGCGAACACCTGTTTTTTGGGTTCAGAAGGTATAAAAACGTTGACATTTGACAACAACGGGGAGGGGGGGGGGGGGTGAAAGGATCCAAAAATCTAATACCTTTTCGGGTGGGAATGTGAAAAGGAAAATACAATCCGACAATATTTGTCCTCTTA